>JADRCD010174181.1:0-66079 GCA_019843815.1 Montemys delectorum | reverse complement strand
AATTACTTTTCCTTAATATCTATCAACATCAATGGACTCAACTCACCGATAAAAAGACATAGACTATCAGATTGGGAACATAAACAGGACCCAACATTTTGCTGCATACAGGAAACCCACCTCAGTGACAAAGACAGACACTACCTCAGATTAAGAGGCTGGAAAACAATTCTCCAAGCCAATGGTCCCAAGAATAAAGCTGGAGTAGCCATTCTAATATCGAATAAAATCGACTTTCACCCTAAAGTGATCAAAAAAGATAAAGAGGAACATTTTATATTCATCAAAGGTATGATCTACCAAGATGAACTCTCAATTCTGAACCTCTATGCTCCAAATGCAAGGGCATCTACATTCATAAAAGAAACTTTACTAAACCTCAAACTACACATTACAACGCACACAATAGTAGTGGGAGATTTTAACACCCAACTCTCTGCAATGGACAGATCATGGAAACAGAAACTAAACCAGGACACAGTGAGACTAACAGAATTTATGGGGCATAGAGCTAAACAAAGAATTCTCTACTGATGAACTCCAAATGGCTGAGAAACACCTAAAGAAATGTTCAACATCCTTAGTCATCAGGGAAATGCAAATCAAAACAACTCTCAGATTCCACCTCACACCAGTCAGATTGGCTAGGATAAAAGACTCAGATGACAGCAGATGTTGGAGAGGTTTCGGAGAAAGAGGAACACTACTTCACTGCTGGTGGGATTGCAAACTGGTACAACCACTCTGGAAATCAATGTGGCGGTTCCTCCGGAAATTGGACATAGTTCTACCAGAGGACCCAGCCATACCACTCCTGGGCATATACCCAGAAGATGCTCCATCATATAATAAGGACACATGCTCCACCATGTTCATAGCAGCCTTATTTATAATAGCCAGAAACTGGAAACAACCCAGATGTCCCTCAACAGAGGAATGGATACAGAAAGTGTGGTACATCTACACGATGGAGTACTACTCAGCTATTAAAAACAATGAATTTATGAAATTCTTAGGGAAATGGTTGGATCTGGAGAGTATCATCCTGAGTGAGGTAACCCAATCACAAAAGAACACACATGGTATGCATTCTCTGATAAGTGGTTATTAGCCCAGAAGTTTGGAATACAGGAAGAACGACACACAAACCACAAGAAACCTAAGAAGAAGGAAGACCAAAAGGTGGACATCTCATTCCTTCTTAAAAAGGGGAATCAAATACCCACAGAAGGAGTGGCAGAGATTAACTATGGAGCAGAGACTGAAGAAGGAGAAGCATATAGCTATCTCCTAAGAGGCTCTGACAATACCTGACTAATACAGATGTAGAGGCTCACAGCCATTCATTGAACTGAGTACACGGTCCCCAATGAAGGAGTTAGAGAAAGGTTCTATGGAGCTGAAGGGTTTGCAGCCCCTTAGGATGAGCAACAATTACTAACTAGTACCCTCAGAGCTCCCAGGGACCCAACCACCAATCAAGGACTATACAGGGTGGGACTGAATGTTCTGGTAGCATGTGTATAGTAGAAGATTGCAAATTCAATCATCAGTAGGAGGAAAGGACCTCGGCCTTGTGAAGGTTTTGTGCCCCAGTGTAGGGGAATGTCAGGGCCAATAAGTGGGAGAGGGTGGGGTGGCAGGCATGGGGAGGGGGGAGGCAAAAGGGGTTTGTTCTTGCTGTTTTTGTTTGTTTGGTTTTTGGAGGGGAACCTGGGAAAGGAAAAATTTACAGGTAAATAAAGAAAATATCTAATAAAAAAAAAGAGTATCAAAAAAAAAAAAGAATGAACTCTGACTTTTTATGAGTATAAGCATTCAAGTGAATATTTTAATATGTATTTCTGTAAAGATAGATTTTAGTTAATGAATGTACTTTTGGCAATTTCACAACTTGTAAATGAAGTAAAAATAATTTATACTTCATTAAAGAGCTCTGGCCAAATGTGAGCAATCATCTTTTTATCTTATATTCTACTGCTTAGGACATATCTATTAAACAAAGTTTCTTTTCTGCTCTATTCACAGAACCAAATTGCAGGCTTTATGTGGTGGGCACACATAAAAGACACTAAAATTCCAAGTCAGCTAACTTAATAAGATCACAAAGTCAAATCTAGACCTTCATCATTTAGCATAATTTAATTTTAAATATAACTACTTGTTAAATAGGAGGCTTACAAATTATGTTTATTGGGAAGTGACTTAAAAATCTTAAAAATGGGTAAAAATAAAAAGTAAGTCCTTCCATGTGGCTCCAGATTGCAGAATACCTTTTGTGAAGTTACTCAATCAAATGATGCCAAAAAATAGTAAAAAAAAAAAAAAGGTCCCAATTATTTTGATGACCTCTGTTGTTCTACCTGATCCACACCCTACTTCTGACATTATATACTGATATCTTTCATCTATGTATCTACCAAGCCATCATTAGCTCTCTATTTATGAAAGGAATATTGAGTGGTTCCAGGTGCTGTTAAAGGAGCAGACATGTTAAGAGAGCCTGATTGCTAGGAATCCAGATCCATGAGAGGTTAAATGGAAATATTAAAGACACAGATACTGGTGAGTGTTTTTTAGGGAATTAAAATGGGTTGCTGGGCATTATGAGACATACTTTTAATCCCAGCACTAGG
The DNA here is from genome assembly GCA_019843815.1 of Montemys delectorum. Lineage (NCBI taxonomy): Eukaryota > Metazoa > Chordata > Mammalia > Rodentia > Muridae > Montemys > Montemys delectorum. Next base: position 63,443 of record JADRCD010174181.1, on the reverse strand, counting down.
AGGCAGACGCAGATAGATCTCTGCGTTTGAGGCCAGCCTGGTCTACAGAGTGAGCTTTAGAATAGTCAGGGAAACACGGGGAAAACCCTGCCTTGAAAAAAAATATATATGTTTGTATATATATATATATATATATATGATGAGTTGATGAGACCTGACAATAATTAGATTATCATTATAGATTATACATTCAGCAGTGTGATAATATTAAAAATAAGATCTCAATGACAAGAAAAACAACCACCTGTGTAAACTCAGAGGTGAGGTTAGTGGTATAAATGCAAGGAGATTGTAAACAGTTAACACAGTGACCCTAAGGCTGGCATGGGTTTCTTATGCTTTCTAAAACTGACCACAGAAGCAAGCATAAATAAAGCTGATATATAAGAGGTTAAAAGTCCAGATCGTGGGGACCAAGTTTTCTGAGTACAACAAAACATACTTAAGAAGATTAGGTGGGAGAAGAACTTGATTTAATGCTGTAAAAGATCACCTAAGTGCTATGTGGAAAATTGTTTACATGTAAAAGGATAGTAAGCCTTCAGGATGTTAGTTAGAAGGTGACCTAGGGGCTTCCAAAGTAATGGTGATCAGGGATAACATGGAGTGGGAAGGGCTGAGAAGAAGATCCTGAACATATCTGGAAGAGGCAAGGTTTGCTGATAAGCTTCTTATAGGACACGAGCAGAGGAAATGCAGAATCAAGGCTAACTGTGAAGTAGTCAGCTGAAACAACAGGAGTCCATGATGTTAGTTAGCACTTACCAGGATGAGTAATATGAAGGCAAGAGTGAACTGGAAAGGCACTTTCAGTTATGCCCTTATGTTTGCTTTTGAGATGTTGACTGAATAAGTAGAAACTGCCTGTCAGCAGCTTGTTACAGAGTATTTTAGTTTATTAAAGGAGCAAGGACAGGGTGCTGACCGAATTTTGTGAAGTTGTAACACAGTGCTAGTTGTTTTGTGTTTGCATGACCTCACCTAAAAAACAGAAGAAAGCCAAGACAGAGCCTAGGTACCTCCTGCCATTTATAGATGAGTGTGTGAAGAGAGGTCCATGGGAGTAGCCAGAGATATGGAGTATGGTAAAGTAGAGGAACACTAAAGAGCCCAGAGCACGCCACATAGAGGAGCTACTAGAGTGCTTGAAGGAGAGGGATGGAGACAGTCAGATAGGAGAAATGATTGACGAATCACGCAAAATAGCACTGAATAGGGATGTGATTCTCCCCCAAGGTTTTTACATTGTGTACATCTAATGGTCAGGGTTTTCTTTAGTCTTGCAGAGCACCTTGAGAGGTACAGTGCCGTTTTCCAGAGAACAATAATGCTTATTTACCGCAATTCACATTGAAGAATTAGACTTTACATTATATCTGCATGTTATCAGTACTTGACCACCCCAAAACTAAACATTAATTGATAGTGATAATTTATTTCATATATACATTTTTCAGGTATTACAGATTACATATTTTAAAAACATGTATTATATTTATATTTTATTATGTTGAGAAACTATAAATATATTGGGTTTTTTTGGTTTATTTGTTTGTTTGTGGTGCCAGAGAGATGGGTCAGCATTTAGGAGCACTGACTGCTCTTCCCAAAGACCTGGGTTCAATTTCCAGCATCTGCAAGAGAGCTTACCTTCTGTAACTTCAATGTTAGGAGATCCAATACCTTTTATGGTCTCCATGGACACTGAGCATATAAGTGGCACATAGACTTACATGTAGTCAAACACATAAAATAAAAATAAATAAACTGTTTGCTTTTTGGTTTTGATTCCGTTTGTTTGTTTTGGATTTTTTGTCTGTCTGTCTGTTTGTTTGTTTGTTTGCTATCAACTTTACACAAGATAGAGTTATCTGAGAGGAGAGAAACACAATTAAGAAAACACCTCCATAATATTGGTCTGTAGGCAAGCCTGGGTGTTTTATTAATTAGCGATTGATGTCAGAGGGCCCAGCATCTGGTTCCTGTCCTAACTCCCCTCAATTATAATTGTTTACCTGAAGGTACGAGAAGAAATAAACCTTTTCAGCCACAAGTTGCTTTGAGTCAATGTCTTATCTCAGCAATGAAAGCTCTGAGACTAAAAACAAAAAAAAATAAACATATAAATTGGAGGAAATTCCTCTACCAGCTGGTTGTCAAGTGATGATGATGACCTAATATGAGGATTACCTCTAGAGATACTTGTTTGTGGATCAAGGTCCTGGAATGGCTACTGAACCTGTGTGTATGTATAAGGTATCGTGGAATGCTAGTATTTTAACAGTCCACATCTCCCATGCATAGTTTCATTGTCCAGAGGTGCAGCTCTAGTCTGGATTCTAGGCTTATGTGAGGCTTTTCTTACAGTCACTGGTAAGAACAGGCATTCTCATCCCTCTGGTTCTGCTTGCCTTATCTCTACTTGGATCCCAGAAAATGGCTTATGCTTTTCTCTCTAAGCTGCTGCGGGCGGGCCAGGCAGTATTTATTCAAATCTTATTTTAATTCCCTCACTCATCCACAAGTGTGGATTTTGAATGTAGTTCCTTTACCAAAAGAAGCTTTATATTACAACTGACAATTTCTTCAGTTTGCCAGATCCTTAAAATTCACCTCCTGTCTACTAGGAATCTTGAGAGACTGGAGGATATGACTGTGAGGAGGACTTAATAGTGTGGAGAAAGCCCAGCCTACCTGTTTGAGAAGGGAGGAAGGACAGATAGTGATACCCCGCCCCCGTCAGTTAAGTGTTCTTTCTCCTTTTCCCCTTGCCTCTTTCCTTGTTCGTATACAGCAGCCCAAGCAGGAGCAGGCAGGGTCCCACAGCAGCTCCAGATTGCCTGTCTGACAGGCTCGAACATCACGGCCCTGCACAGGTAGAACAAAAGAGTGTGCAATCGTTGTGAGAACAGAACACGTGTGTGTTCTCCACGAGAGGTCTCATTTAAGCCCAAAGCCCAAGAAATGCAAACACCTGGAGCTCAGCACATGGACTATAATCTAAGGCACGGAGATGACAGCACACGCAGAGCGTTTTCTTTACAAGATGCAAGTTTTAGGGTTTTCTGTCAAAGACATGCTGCCAACAAGACAATGTTTTTTTTTTTTTCCATTGCCTATAGTTCCCTGGGACAGCAAGCAAGGACCACCATTAGTATACATAATTCAACTGGCCCTAGCTCTAAACAAACTACATGTAAGCATGTAGGAGAATCCTGGTAGGAGAATAAAATTTAATTTATTTAATTTTTTTTCTTATTGGATATTTTCTTTATTTGCATTTCAAATGTTATCCCCTTTCCTGGTTTCCCTCCCTCCCGGAAACACTCTGTCACATCCTCCCTCCCCCTGCTTCTATGAGGGTGTAATTTCTTTACATTTTTAATGCAAGAATATTAGACTTTTCTAAAATTTTCCTTTCTTAAACCTTGGCCAGGTAGTTTTCAAATGAATGAATGAATGAATGAATGAATTGTTCCTTTTAGTACAGGATAAAATAGATCACAATATTTTGACCTTAAGCAGCCGTTCTTCCTACACTGTCATCCATAATCCACCCTTGGTATCTAGGCAAATCCTTAGAATCAGGTTTTGGGAACTCTGCCCTTTCTCATAATTGTATATCTTGGTGGGAAATGTTCTTTTGGTCATGCCCATTGTGATATTTCATTCATCATTCATGGTCAAGTTCAACTGAATCTGCGACTAGTCCTTCTGGCCCTTCCTCTTCCTACTCTCCAATGTCTTAGCTGTCAAAAAGAAGAGGCTTAAGGTCTGTTAAATGGCCCGGCTAAAAGATCGAGACCAGGAACACTTACCTACCAATATTTCTCCTGGCACAGTCATGAAGCAGCAGTGAAAGAGGTCTAGGGGTTTACTTAATCCTAAAGAGTCTTGAAAATGGGATATTGTGAGACTTTGACACTAAAAAAAATAATAAATGTGTCCTTATTACATGTTGGAGCGTCTTCTGGGTATATGCCCAGGAGTGGTATGGCTGGGTCCACTGGTAGAACTATGTCCAATTTCCGGGGGAACCGCCACACTGATTTCCAGAGTGGTTGTACCAGTTTGCAATCCCACCAGCAATGAAGGAGTGTTCCTATTTCTCCGCAGCCTCTCCAGCATCTGCTGTCACCTGAGTCTTTTATCCTAGCCAAACTGAGTGGTGTGAGGTGGAATCTCAGAGTTGTTTTGATTTACATTTCCCTGATGACTAAGGATGTTGAACATTTCTTTAGGTGTTTCTCAGCCATTTGGTGTTCATCAGTAGAGAATTCTTCGTTTAGCTCTATGCCCCATTTTTTAATAGGGTTATTTGGTTCTCTTGAGACTGACTTCTTGAGTTCTTTGTATACATTGGATATTAGCCCTCTATCAGATATAGGGTTGGTAAAGATCTTTTCCCAATTTGTTGGTTGCTGTTTTGTCCGATTGACAGTGTCTTTTGCCTTACAGAAGCTTGGCAACTTTATGAGGTCCCATTTGTCAATTCTTGATCTTATAGCAGAAGCTATTGGAGTTCTCTTCAGGAAATTTTCCCCTGTGCCTATTTGCTCGAGGTTCTTCCCCACTTTACTTTCTATTAGTTTCAATGTATCTGGTTTGATGTGGAAGTCCCTGATCCACTTGGACTTGAGCTTTGTACAAGGAGAAAGGAATGGGTCGATTTGCATTTTTCTACATGTTGACCTCCAGTTGAGCCAGCACCATCTGTTGAAAATGCTGTCTTTTTTCCACTGTATGGTTTTAGCTCCTTTGTCAAAGATCAAGTGACCATAGGTGCATGGGTTCATTTCTGGGTCTTCAATTCTGTTCCATTGATCTACCTGCCTGTCACTGTACCAATACCATGCAGTTTTTATCATGATTGCTCTGTAGTACAGCTTAAGGTCCGGGATTGTGATTCCACCAGAGGTTCTTTTATTGTTGACAATAGTTTTGGCTATCCTGGGTCTTTTGTTATTCCAGATGAATTTGCAAATTGCTCTTTCTAAGTCTGTGAAGAATTGAGTTGGAATTTTGATGGGGATTGCATTGAATCTGTAGATTACCTTCGGTAAGATGGCCATTTTTACTATATTAATCCTGCCAATCCATGAGCATGGGAGATCTTTCCATCTTCTGAGATCTTCTTCGAATTCCTTCTTCAGAGACTTGACATTCTTGTCAAACAGATCTTTTACTTGCTTAGTTAGAGTTACACCGAGGTATTTTATATTATTTGTAGCTATTGTGAAGGGTGTTGTTTCCCTAATTTCTTTCTCTGCCTGTTTATCCTTTGTGTAGAGGAAGGCCTCTGATTTGCTTGAGTTAATTTTATATCCAGCTACTTTGCTGAAGTTGTTTATCAGGTTTAGGAGCTCTCTGGTGGAATTTTTGGGGTCACTTAAGTATACTATCATATCATCAGCAAATAGTGATAATTTGACTTCTTCCTTTCCAATTCGTATCCCTTTGATCTCCCTTTGTTGCCTAATTGCTCTGGCTAGAACTTCAAGTACAATATTGAATAGGTAGGGAGAGAGTGGGCAGCCTTGTCTAGTTCCTGATTTTAGTGGGATTGCTTCAAGTTTCTCTCCATTTAGCTCCATCATGTAATAAGGACACGTGCTCCACCATGTTCATAGCAGCCTTATTTATAATAGCCAGAAACTGGAAACAACCCAGATGTCCCTCAACAGAGGAATGGATACAGAAACTGTGATACATCTACACAATGGAGTACTACTCAGCTATTAAAAACAATGAATTTATGAAATTCTTAGGGAAATGGATGGATCTGGAGAGTATCATCCTGAGTGAGGTAACCCAATCACAAAAGATCACTCATGGTATGCATTCTTTGATAAGTGGTTATTAGCCCAGAAGTTTGGAATACAGGAAGAACGACCCGCAAACCACAAGAAACTTAAGAAGAAGGAAGACCAAAAGGTGGACATTTCATTCCTTCTTAAAAAGGGGAATCAAACACCCACAGAAAGAGTGGCAGAGATTAACTATGGAGCAGAGATGGAAGGAAAGACAAGCATATAGCTATCTCCTAAGAGTCTCTGACAATACCCGACTAATACAGATGTAGAGGCTCATAGCCATTCATTGAACTGAGTACATGGTCCCCAATGAAGGAGTTAGAGAAAGGCTCTATGGAGCTGAAGGGTTTGCAGCCCCTTAGGACGAACAACAATTACTAACTAGTACCCTCAGAGCTCCCAGGGACCCAACCACCAATCAAGGACTATACAGGGTGGGATTGAATGTACTGGCAGCAGGTATATAGTAGAGGATTGCAAATTCGATCATCAATAGGAGGAAAGGACCTCGGCCTTGTGAAGGTTTTGTGCCCCAGTGTAGGGGAATGTCAGGGCCAATAAGTGGGAGAGGGTGGGGTGACAGGCATTGGGAGGGGGGAGGCAAAATGGGTTTGTTCTTGTGTTTGTTTGTTTGTTTGTTTGTTTGTTTTGGAAAGGAACCTGGGAAAGGGAAAATGTACATGTAAATAAAGAAAATACCTAATTTTTTTTTAAAAAAAAAAGACTAACCACAGAACGAAAAAAAAATAATAAATGCTGGAAATGAAGATCAACACTACATATATTGAGAAATATTAACCACATGATACTTGGGGGGATCCAGAGGATCTTCTAAGAGCTCTTTCAGAGGAGACCACCTGAGGAATTTGCATGTGTCTGGATCACTTGGTGTCAAGGATTCTCATATTCACTGCCTTAGAACTTTGTGTCTGTTTACAGTCGGATAATAATATATTACACCTATTTTGTTCACTAGCACATATTTAGAGGTTCCCTGGGCTCTGGAATGGAATTCCTTTAATTTGACATTTTAGCATTTGTGCCAATAACCCTGGGTGTCAGGGCAGTCTCTTATGGAGATGGTTTTCTGTTGCTCGTACAGAGACATCTACTTAATGTCTGTGCTATTGCCAGGCATCAGTGCATCATCTGTTTTCCCTGCACAGATGAACTTGGCTGACACTCAAAATCTAGGATCTTTAGTCCCAGAGGTACCCTCTCTTCCATCTAAGTTCTTCTTGCTGCTCATGTCCTTCTGATTGGTGAATGTTCTACCTCTTCCTTTCTAGCTAATCCAGTACTTCAAGGAAAAATCAGCGTGTGATGGAGGAGTTAGAGAAGGGACTAAAGGAGCTGAGGGGGGTTGCAGCCCCATGGTGGGAGCAACAGTGTCAACAGGCCAGGCCCCTGGAGGTCCCGGGAACTGGACCATCAACATATGGAGCAACCCATGGCGCTGGCCACATATGTGGCAGAAGATGGTCTTGTTGGACATCAGTGGAAGGAGAGGCCCTTGGGCCTGAGGGTGTTCAATGTCCCAGTGTAGGGGAATGCCAGAGCGGGAGGATGGGAGTGGGTGGGTAGGGGAGCACCCTCATAGAGGCAGGGGGAGGAGGGATGGGATAGAGAGTTTCCAAAGGGGAGACTTGGAAAGGGGAAAACATTTGAAATGTAAATAAAGAAAATATCTAAGAAAAAAAGAAAAAAGAAAAGAAAAAAAGAAAAATCGGGATGCACCTGCACAGATGTCACTTCTCCTAACTTCTTGAAAGTATGTTAGTCCAAGTTCTTTAACTCTGTTTTAAACCTGATTAGAATTTATACCCTGCCCAGCTCCTCACACCCTTCCCCACTCTTTCTGCCTATCCTCTCATCTCTTTCTCTCATTATCTTACTTAAGACCATAGTGAGTCCATATTAGAACAGAAGATAGATGGAGGTCATGTTCTGTATTCCACGGACAGATACTGCTGCCTCTCCCTTCTTTTATCAGACTACTTCTCTTTTGTCCTCTGCAATGCTAGTGTGTCTAATAGACATGTGGGAACAAGGACTTGGAAGTGAACTACCTGACCCTCAGAGAAGCTATACAAATGTTTCCACTCTCTACTCCTCAAAGGAATGGACCCAGGGACAAAGAACTCTTCCAGTCCTAAAACAGGTGGGGATCATCCATCTGCTGTCCCATAAAACCCTTGAGCCTCTTTTCTACTTCAAAAGTGAGAGCTCTTTGAGATGTAGTCTCTACCCCATTATCCTAAGGCCCACACTAGAATTTTTAAAAATTCCTATGAAAAAGTATAACTTGTAAAAATATAACATATACTCCACACTGAGAATGGAGACAACCTGCTGAGAAGGAACGCAAAGTGGGCAACCTGGGGCCTAGTCACCTTCCCTCCGGAAAGGGCCTAATAAATGGTCTCAAAAATAAATCTACATATATCCTGGCCTTTCTCTCATGGGTTTCCATAAATTGTAAAGCTGCTACAGGCATAATAAAGAGAAATTAGTTTCTTTCTATCCCTAGTTTAGTCAAACTATAAATAAATCCATTTTCCTTTACAGATTTCTGTTTTCTAATTCCTTTCGGAGTACAGAGAAACAAAGGTGTTAGCCATAGAACTGCGTGTCTGGCAACATATCATATGTAATTCCTCATGATACTTCGTGCTCCTCATTAAGGTTTCTTGAGCCTGGGAAGTTGCTCAGAGGTAGAATGATTGCCTTGCATAGATGCAAGGCCCTGGGTTCAATCCCCAGTACTGCCAAACATACTCATGCCCTAGAGAATTACAAACTTTGTGCTCTTGCTTTTGTCTCTGCAATGAAATAACTTTTGGTCTGAAGATCAGTTTTTAAAAAGTCTTTTCAAAATCACCTACCAGCCTATGTCTTTTGATGCGTTATTTGAAAGATGGGATGTCTGCTTGAAGCCAGGCATGGAGGTGCGCGCTTACAATCCTACTACTCAAAAGGCAGAGGTGGGAGGATTATTATGAGTTCAAGGGTAGCTTGGTCTATACTGTAAGTCTGAGGGGGAAGAAAGCTTTAAGTGATCTTTTGGGGCTAGACAGATGGCTCAAGAGCATTCACTGATAGTCCAAAGAACTTACAATATGGTCCCATGGTCGATATAAGGTGGCTCACAACAGCCCATAACTCCAGCTGATGATTTCTTCTGACCTCTGTATGCACTGTATGCCTGTGTGCACAGTCACACATACACATAAATAAACAATAAAAATGAGTGTTAAAAAGATATGTGTTGAGTGTTAAATATATATATATATATATATATATATATATATATATATATATATGCTTTCGTTTACAGTATTATGCACACTGATTTAGATCTCAATCCGCATGTCCAGATATTTCTTTTTTTTATTAGATATTTTCTTTATTTACATGTAAATTTTCCCTTTCCCAGGTTCCCCTCCAAAAAACAAACAAACAAACAAAAACAACAAGAACAAACTCCTTTTGCCTCCCCCTTCCCCATGCCTGCCATAGAGGGCTAATATCCAATGTATACAAAGAACTCAAGAAGTCAGTCTCCAGAGAACCAAATAACCCTATTAAAAAATGGGGCATAGAGCTAAACAAAGAATTCTCTACTGATGAACACCAAATGGCTGAGAAACACCTAAAGAAATGTTCAACATCCTTAGTCATCAGGGAAATGCAAATCAAAACAACTCTGAGATTCCACCTCACACCAGAGAGATTGGCTAGGATAAAAGACTCAGGTGACAGCAGATGCTGGAGAGGCTTCGGAGAAATAGGAACACTCCTTCATTGCTGGTGGGATTGCAAACTGGTACAACCACTCTGGAAATCAGTGTGGCAGTTCCTCCGGAAATTGGACATAGTTCTACCAGTGGACCCAGCCATATCACTCCTGGGCATATACCCACAAGATGCTCCATCATGTAATAAGGACACATGCTCCACCATGTTCATAGCAGCCTTATTTATAATAGCCAGATATTTGAATGAGTGCCTAAATAACACTTCCGAAAATCTTACTGGCCTCTCCTGGCTAGAGACCAGCATAAAGCTTTTACTTGTTCCATGGAAATGCATGTCAGCACAAGGTGTGCTGCAAAGTGAATAATAAAAATCGTTTACAGCTCCAGCTAATACAATTCATAACTTTTCCTGTTTGAAAGTAAAGAATGGCCACTTAGTTTCCATGCCGGTTTGCTGAATGCTGAAATATTGGCCCAGTGTGGTTCCCCTTGCTGGAGTCTTACTAGTAACCTCCGGCTCCACGTGATGCCTTTGGACTCTGTTGCCATCCCTGGAAGTGGCTGTCTTCCTCCATCAGTCTCCTGGGCAGGGGATCAAACCAGTGATTAGGTTTCTGCTTGCACTGCAGGAAAACAAAAATGTAATGTAAAGAGACTTACCATTTCCCTGCACTAAAGCCCTGGGAGTCTCACTCTGCCTGACCCCAGGTTGGTTTTGAAATGATAGGGAATAGATGCTTTGGTAGCTCTGTTTCACCAGCTCTTCACGGTGTGATGACTGTCCTCCTGACTATTGCCTGAGGTCAGGGTGGTGACTGGTATGTACACATGTCCTGCTGTTTCATTGTTTCCCATCACAGAATAAGGTAGCTGTCTATTCTGGTAGGTTAATAATCCCCTCTGTTACGGCTTACACTTACAGGGCTGCATTACCCCCCTGAAGGACACAGTAGAACATGGCTCTGGGAAAGCAGTTTTTGGTATGACCATTCTTTCTCTCCTGTGTCCTCTCCTTTATTGAAGATCACCAACAGATCCATTCTACAGTCTTCAGGCTGCCAAACACAGACTTCATAGGGAGAGTTGTTTGCTTGTTTGTTTCTTTTCTGGCTGAAGGGTGCCAACTCCTTGTGCAGGAGATATCTTCTTCCTAACACCTGAGTGTCTCAATGGCTTATCAAAAATATAGTCACCCTCCCCTTTTAAAGGAAAAGTATTGGAATATAATAAAAGAAAACACAGGCTACTCACAAAAGGAGAGTTTAATCTCTTACAAAGAAATTAGCAGTTTACAAATTGTGTAAGCATATAGACCAATACAGAACCATGTAAGGCATCTATTTTCTAAGATTTAGAATTCAGGAAAAAAAGATGTGTATTAAAATATGGTACAGGTTACTAATGGAACATGAATATTTGTTTAAATGTTTACTTAAAGCTTCTTTCTTCCTACCTTTCTTTCTTTCTTTCTTTCTTTCTTTCTTTCTTTCTTTCTTTCTTTCTTTCTCTGAGATAAGATTTCTCTGTATAATAAATAGCCCTGGATACCTTGGAACTTGCTTTGTAGATTAAGCTGACCTCAGATTCACAGAGATTCACCTGTCTTAGGTAGTAAATACGAAGTAGAGCTAACTTCAGCTCAATGCCTATGGAAGCAAAGCCCCTAGATCTAGCAGTTCTCAACCTGTGGGTCAAATGACCCTTCACAGGGGTCACCTGGAATCATTGGTGCCTCTGTGGTAGCCATGATGGAAGCCACGTGACTTACCTGCTACTGTCCCTACCATGTAGATCACAGAATAGATGTTCTATGTCTAGAATACACATTGCTACATCTTTTTTATGAAAGAAAGAACTTCTTTGCCTTCAAAAGCAGTTACATCTTCGCTAATATCTCTGGATTTTAGTACCAACAATAGAACACACAATCGATTTATGTGGGAGAGGCTAAAGGAGGGCAGTGAATCCCTTGTCACTAGGTTACTCTGTATTTGCATAGTTTACATTAACAGCTGCGATGCAGGTGTACGATAAATGCCTTTTCTTTGTGTGGATGTGGATTCCATGGAATCCTTTTCTCCATGGATATGCATTTGCTTTGCAGCACCTGATGCTGCTGTTTCCTCGTACCTCAGTGAACCTTGCCCGAATTTCAAACTCTTAGTAACCCCACTAAAGTGAAATTCACTTGAACAACAATTACTGAGTTCTACATCAAATCCCAGACAAGTATATTTTTTACCTACAAGGGGCTGCTGTGGTGTTGACTCAAAAGCAAGCTGGTAATATATGAGTGGTTAGGGCAAGTACTTGATTGAGCCTGGTCACTAACTGGAGCTTACACCCTACAGGCATTCCATTCAGTGTGACAGCTGCATTCGCTACCTCCAAAAGTCAAGGTCATACACACTGAAAGTAAACATAGAGATACACACCTGTTCGTACACACATGTCCATTCCACACATGCACATCCATTCCCACATGCAGAAAATCATTTCCAAATGCACATGTATGTCCATATGTACATGTATGGTAGTTTAGTCTCTGTAGAATCAGTAGCCACTTCTATTTGTGGATGATGATGGCTTTAAGTCTAGACTAAATTGTGCAGTGATTTCCCACCTTGCATATGACATTGTGTGCTTTTCCTGTTTCGTGTTGATTTCTACTCATGGAGAGCCGGTTTGATATGTAGGGTTCTGAAACAGGGAAAACAGCCGGATTGATGAGCTTGGTTGGAGGCTGCTAGGGAGTACAACAACCCTAACAGACCAATCAGCAATGGAGACAGGTGGCTTTTTATCACACAGAGGCATCTGGAAACTGCAAGAGTGGAAAAGAAGCAAGGCTGAAAGCAGAGCAGGATCTACTAGAAAATTCTTCAGCCAGAAAGCAAAGGATAGTCACTGTGAATAATAACATATGCAAAAGGGGAAGGAAGAAGGGAGAATTGAAAAAGAGGAAGAAGGGAGGGGAAAGGTAGGCATAAAGGAAGAGAGGCAGGGAGGGGATGAAATTAGTTAGGTCCAATTGGGGTAAAAAAAAAAAAAAAGTGAAAGGCCTGCATTGGAAGAACAGCAGCAAATCATGCACTTATGAAGAGTTAAGAGTATATGCTTACGTGTACACACATCTCACATCTGTGTATGTTTTGAGGGTAGGGTTAGAGACCTGCACATCTGAATACAATTCTAGGCAAGATTCTTATTTCATCATTGAGAACTACCTAGCTTTCCCCCACATTCTCTGTAATCCACAGCTGCTTCAAGCCAAGGACGGCAGCCTGTTTTACTTGACAAGTCATTCTCTTGCTACTGTGTGCAAAAAGCTGTGGTGCAAGGCCCATGGGGATTTCATGCATTGGTGCTGAAGGCTGCTTTCATTTGTCCAATATAAGTGTTTATTTTTGTCTAAATTTACATCTGATTCCCTTTACCCACCAATGCCAAGCTTACATATGCCCACTTGAACAAGTGTGGTATGCTTCAAACAGCCTTTGGAAAAAAAACAGAAAACGATGCTATAGGTACATTGGAGTTTACTATCTCTATTGTATCCTGTGTTAGCTTTTTAAAATTAATTCCACTTTCTAAGTTTACTGCTGAGCTCTGATGGACAGAAGTCTTGTATTTGCTTTGAAGACAGAATTTGATTTGAGTGAACTAGAGTACTTGGATCTCATTGTATGGTTTTGTTACTCTGCCATCTTTTTTTCTCCTCTATGAGCATTTTAGCAGTAGGAGAGCAAGGTTGCTCAGCCCTTCTATTTCACTGGGGCTCAACAGCCTTTGGAAGAAATCCTCATTTGCCCAGAGAAACCTATGTAGCTAACTTGGTTTAAAAAGAACCTGAAGAGTTATATATAAGCAAAATCAACTAAATCTTCACACATGTACACAGATACATACAACATCATATCATCATCATGTTACTAATAACTAATCAATTCCCATAAAATAAGATCAGACCTAAGCACGAGGCTGTGTTTACCCAAGAAGATATGACTATCTTCAATTCTTATAAGTCTACTATACTGGGAGAGCTCTGGAGATGCAGAAAGGCAGTTACCTGACTCTGAGTGATCATTAACCATCATTTTGGGGTATGGAGGAAAGGGTTTATTCAGCTTACACTTCCACATTGCTGTTCATCACCCAAGGAAGTCAGGACTGGAACTCAAGCAGGTCAGGAAGCAGGAGCTGATGCAGAGACCATGGAGGGATGTTACTTACTGGCTTGCTTCTCCATCATTATAAAATGGCTCCCTGAAACTGCATTGTAGTAAGGTGGGGTTTTTTTTCTCACTAATGTATTAGGAATATAAATGAGCTGCTATGATTTCTAATATAATTTCCATGGAATTCAATGATTTCTCTGTAGCCTTTGAGCATTAGTGCATCGCTTCCAGACCTTTGGATACCTTTGACAGATGCTACATCTTTTCATAACTCCTATAACTGTTTTCATGATGGGAATCAATATATCACAGGATGGTTCCAAAGTAGCCTTATGTAAGTGGCTTTGCTTTCTAATGATATCCTGTGTAGAATCAAGCACAAGTAAGAGAAAGAGGCCTGCTTTTGCTAGGTGTTCTGAAACTGTCCCACAGTTTCACGAACTTGGGTTCTCTCAGGCGAAGGATTAAAGGATCTGAAAAATAGGGTTCGAGAGCAAGAGAAAGGACAAAGCCAAGTTGTGCCCAAATCAAGGCTTTGTACTTTACTTAGGGTGTTCAGCATTTTTATATGTACATGAGAAACTGCAACTGAATCTCTAGGTTACAGTGATATTTGCATAACATAAACACAGTGGAAGGATTCAAGAGCGAAGGTCTGCGGATATCTTCAGACAGTGGGTGTTGTCTTGGCTCCTCAGGTAGTAGCCTCAAGCAGAAACCGCCAGAGTCCTAAGGCTGAGCTGAAGGGGGGAGGCAACAGTGTTCAACCTTCCTAATGCTACGACCCTTTGGTACAGTTCCTTGTGCTGTGGTAACCCACAGCCATAAAAGTATCTTCATTTCTACTCCATAAACATAATCTTTCTACTGTTATGAATTGTAAGTATCTGTGTTTTCTGATGGTCTTAGGTGTCCCTGGGAAAGGGTTGTTCCACCTCCAAAGCTGGCAAGAGACACAGGTTGAAAACCACTGCTCTAAAGTGTGATTCATGCTCAGAAGCAAGTAGAAAGTTGCTCACTGAGAGAAGTGAGTCAGAAAACCCTTGTAATTACAAGAGAACTTCATCTGTTTTCACAAATGTCACTGAAGTCATTTTTATGTTTTGAATGTTTGTATATGTATATGATATAGGTTTAAATACATGTGTATATGATATATGCCTGTATATGTGTTCACATATGGGCACATGTGTTTACAAATACACTTGTGAATCTAGAGACCAGAGGTCAACATTGGGTATCTTCCTCTATGTCTGCCTACCTCATTTTTGATGTAGAACACTTTATGAAACCTGGAACTTGCCAATTCAGCTAGACTGGCTGGGCAGAGATCTCCAGCAACACTTGTGCCTGTGCCTCCTTGGTACCTATCTTGGCTTTCTCTTCATCGTTAAATCATCTCCCCAGAACCACTTACACATTCACAGTAGATGTTGTGAATGATGATCAAAAGTCTGGTGAATGACAGTTAAGTGTCATTAGTTGGAACCTGGTCATCAATGCCTGCTAACAGGATGTTTATACTTCTACTTCTCTGAGGGGGAAAAGATATTGACAGGATTGATGCTGTGAGGATTAAGCAGAACCCTAACTCCCAAAGTGCATGGTCCTCCTCATCTTCATAAAAATGTCCAAAATTAGGAACTCAACAAGTGCAAATGATCTCCCATTAATTTTAAAATAGTCCAATTTCTTCTGTATGTGGTATTTGCTTTCTGTAAGACACACAAAAGGTACTAGAAATATTTTCTCTGAAGAAAACTGCCATTAAACATTTAGAACTTTTAATTAATCAGGAAATTAAACTTCCCTGAATCTTGTTTGATCCCAGTATCTGGGGACTAATAAGACGCTTTAAGTTGTATGATTTGGTGGAAACATTTCTTGTATAAGAAGAATGTATAAGAACATTTCTTGTATAAGAAGAATGTATAAGAACATTTCTTGTATAAGAAAGTGCCAGAATTGTTCATTTTACCTGATATTTGTTTTGTGAAAAAAGGGACCATTTGCCAATTTTTCAATGTATTATTCTGAGTAAACTTTTAAGTTGTATAATCTTTTAATTTCTCTTTTAAAAAAGAAAGCCATCTGAGAATAATAAAAATACCTTAAAAAGAGCGTGAAAGAGCAAGAAGAAGATTAGAGTCTCGTGAGCAAAGTTAAGAGTTACATGCCTAGCAAAGCATGCAACAGAAAGCAAAAAAAGTTAATACTGACTTCCTTCCTCTGCACTTCATGTCTGGATCTCTCCTCAGCTTTAGAAAATGTTTTGATAGGAAGGAACACAGTGAGGAAACCAGACAGGTTGGTCCTCAAAGAACTCTGCGGTCCTGTGAGACCAGTTGTCCTGCCAACTCTACCTGGACCAGGATACAACCCTTTGGAGTCCCACACAAGAACTAACCAGTATCCCCAGAGCTCCCAGGGACTAAACCACAAACCAAAGAGTACACATGGTAGGACTCATGGCTCCAGCTGCATATGTATAGCAGGGGATGGTCTAGTAGGTCATCAATGGGAGGAGAGGTCCTTGGTCCTGTGAAGGTTCTATGCCCCAGTGTAGGGGAATGCCAGGGCCAGCAAGCAGGAGAGGGTGGGTTGGTGAGCAGGGGGACGGGGGAGGGGATAGAAGGTTTTCAGAGGGGAAACCAGGAAAGGGAATATCATTTGAAATGTAAATAAAGAAAATGTCTAATTAAAAAAAAGAGCTCTGAGATCTTCCACTACGCATGCATTTTTGTAATATACCTAGAAGGACAGGGCTCTTTAATGTAGAAAGCCATCAGGGCGGAAGATCTGATGACTTACTCTTCTTTCATACCACTTACACAGAATTTGAATCTCACTCTGAGCATTGAATGTTCTAGAAGCTTATCTTATTGCCTGCCCTATTGAGAAGTACATCTAGTGTTCTTCTGTGGATCACTCTACCTTTTCTTTCATTGACTCTGTCTATGTTAGAACTGCCTTACTTTCCTTTCTTTAAATTTCTGAAGGTAACAATTTTGTTAAACTGCTCCACATGCAATATGCTTGATCAGGAAAAAGATTTTTTTATTCTAAAAATATATCCTAACTTTATGTTGGTTTATATCAAAATATAAACTTCTCATATCTTAACTAAGTATGGTTTTAATAAAAACATCAACATGCCCTGTGGTAATCTTTCTACCCTAAAATAACCAAAAGCTGGTTAGTAACTGAGGAAGCAGTTTTCAAAGGTGAAGATTTATTTTCTCTGTGTTTGCTTCCTAGAACAGTCCTACATAGCCCAAGCTGCCCCCGCATTTGAAGTTCTTCTGTTTCAGCATCTGGAACACCATGATGGCAGTCTGTGCCATACAATCTGCCAAAAGCTGAGACTATTAATCATCATAATGAATTATTAAGTCCTGAGGTCCTGGTCTGTGATTATGTATAAGCTCTGTGATCACCTCCTGTGGTATTGCTTGACTCTAGGAGGCAGGAAGATGCCCTAATAATCTCATGAAGAATGCTTAATTATAGTAGGATTTTCCCTGGGTTTCAATTCATAAAGATAATGGTTTGTGAATTCTATTTCAGAAAGTTTTTGAAATATTTTTTGATGACAACTTTCTAAAATTTGCTAAAGTTAGCAAGAAGCTATCCAGACATCTTTTTACAAAAAGAAAGAAGAGTCCCAATGCTACTTTATTATAGAAAACTTGTGACTCAGTTTTATTTCTAGGGGGAGGCAGGAACAGAAACGAGTAACAATAACCAAACCATTGCTCCTACTAGAGAAAACTCATCTTTGGCTTTAGGATGCACCCTAGGGCTACACTTATTTAGAACTGAAGAGACCAAATACAGACACCAAACCCAGACACTATTGCAGATGCCAAGAAGTGCTGGCTGACAGGAGCCTGATATAGCTGTCTCCTGAGAGACTCTGCCAGAGCCTGACAAATACAGAGGTGGATGCTCGCAGCCAAACATTGGACTGAGCATGGAGTCCTCAATGGAGGAGTTAGAGAAAGGACTGCAAGAGCTGAAGGGGTTTGCATCCTCATAGAAATAACAACAATATCAACCAACCAGAGATCTCAGGGACTAAACCATCAACCAAAGAGTACACATGGAGGGACCTACGGCTCCAGCTGCATATGTAGCAGAGGATGGCCTTGTCTGGCTTCAATGGGAGGAGAGGCTCTTGGTCCTGTAAAGGCTCAATGTCTCAATATAGAGGAATGCCAGGGTTGGAAGGTGGCAATGGGTGGGTGTGTAGGGAGCACCCTCATAGAAGCAGGGGAGGAGACATGGCATAAGAGGTTTCCAGAGGGGAAACCGGAAAAGGGTATAACATTTGAAATGTAAATAAATAAAATATCCAATTAAAAAAAAAAGAATTGATGTTAGACCAACACAATGGACTATCCAGTGCAATTGTCTACTATTTATTTGATAACAACTACCTAGAGATCAAGGCAGTGTATTGCCTTGGTTATTGTACCAGGCAGAGAAATTCATTTCTGTGTACCCATCTCTTTACACATGTGGGTTTCTTCCCATTTAGGAAGACCATTTTCATAGTCATGATCCTGAGTCATTTCAAGGGTTTCCCTTTGATCAGACCAGTTACTGTGCTGATTGCAGCCTGAAGCAATCCTTCACATCTGTGTAGTTTGTGGACAGAATATATTTAGATAGCGTTCTCATGAATTCTTGGCCCCAAGAATGAATATTCTGTGCTCGTTTTAATTCATTACCAGTATCCTCAAATGGTAGTCTTTTAAATATTACTGCCTTAGCCTATTGGAGAGGAACTGGGGCACCATTTTCGTTATCTTGCATTCCCGTATCTTTTAACATGGTCTTGGCAGTCACAGGCATCAACTTCAAATATTTCTTGACCAGAGGTCTGTAACTGAATTAAAAGTACAGCATCTGGTTCCAAGGAGTCATCTAACTAAAGTGATAACACAGGGCAAGAATGAGGTGAAGGCAAAGCCACTGAAGAAATCTATTTCCTAAAAGAGATTTTAATGCAAACATCAAGGAAGCAATGGGGACTCTGACTGACAAAATCTTAGAGTTGACCTCAACAAACATTCCATTTGGGCAAAGTCTGAGCTATTTCTGCCTAACTTCTGCTATAGGGCTATAATCTAAGACATGCTCAGTGAAGGATTTGAATTTCTTATTTTACTTTTGCAGGATGATTTGTAATACTGTATCAATAGGCAAACGGAATTTCTTTTTAACATTTCTAATCTAGCTGTGTGATACCATGGCTATTTCATTTTCTTCCAAAGTCATCAGTATTGATTCTACTTTTTAAATGAACATTTTAAAATATTTTGAAAGATCAGTGTTCACCGTGGCTGGCAAGGGGACAAAACATTGATTAATGTACACTTTCCTGTTCTGTTGGTATAAGCCTGAAGTATTCCAGCTCTTATGGAGGAGAACTTGACAGCACGCATCACAATGCATGCTATGATGCCTTTTAGGGAAGCAATTTTCCTTTCTCGAATTTATCCTAACTAGAAAGTTGAGTAGTTGAGAAATCAAATGCCACCATAAAGATCCTTGCTTTTGCTTTTCTGAAAATCGTGGAGTATAAAGTGAAGCTGCCCAACTTAAATATTTGTCACTGCGGGATTAGTTAACTAAATTACATATGAAACTACACACACAAGATAGGATGGAGCTAGAGAGATGGTCCAGCAGTTAAGAGTGTTTGGTGTTGTTGTAGAGGCCCTGGGTTTGATTCTCAGCACCCACATGGTTGCTTACTACTGTCTATAAGTCTGACATCCTCTTCTAGCCTTCTCAGACATCAGGGACATGCATGGTCCACAAACATATATGCAGAAAAACAAAAAGTGAATATTTTTAAGAGAGAAAGGATGATTTGCACTATGAAATCATGTATGCACATGACATATTAGTACAGACAATTATAATATACTAACAAATGAATAAAGAATGGATGCCAGGTGATGAACAAGTTTTATCCCTGCACCTGGGAGGCAGAGGCAGGCAGGTCTCCGTGAGTTCAAAGCCAGCCTGGTCTACGTAGGGAGTTCCAGTACAGCCAGGCATACACAGAGAAAGTTTGTCACAACAAACAAAGAAACAAAATTAGTTTAGTTAAGAATGATACTGTTTTCCTAAGTCAAAGCCATTTTAACTGGCTTTGCTATATAAAAAACAAAATTCTGCCTCTAACTCCTTATCTCCCATTTGCAATTCATCCTATTGTGCTTCTTATTCCTAAACAGCTTTTGAATAATCTACTTTCCTCCAATTCTACCATGGTTCCCTGTAGTCCAAATAATGGTTGTAAAAAAGTAGATATGGGCCGGGTGGTGGTGGCACATGCCTTTAATCCCAGCATTTGAGAGGCAGAGGCAGGCAGATTTCTGAGTTTGAGGCTAGCCTGGTCTACAGAGTGAGTTCCAGGACAGCCAGGGCTACACAGAGAAACCCTGTCTCGAAAAAACAAAAAAGAATGTAGATATGGAATATGATCACATTTATAACAACACAATGTCTACACATGAGTAAAGAGGCAGGTGCCTAGAAGGAGTGTCAGCAGATTGCTGTGGTTTTCTCTTAAGCAGTGCAATTCTTCTTCATCAATCTTCATCATCATCATCATCATCATCATCATCATCATCATCATCATCATCACCATCATCTCTATCACATAACAGAGCAGATGCAGAGCCTTATACACATTTGTCAAGTGCTGTGCCACTGAGCTAAACCGTCATCAGTACTTTTTTATTTTTTCCATGTTGTTTGAAAAATAAATAAATAATAATAATGTATTATTTGGATAGTTACCACTCTCCAAAAACAAAACTATTAAAAGATGAAGACAGTGGCCATTACTGTACCCTTCTTACTAGATAAACAGAATAATCAGTAGATCAATAATTATGCGTGACTTCTGTTACATAAAAGCAAAGGTTTTTTGGTTACTGTAGAAGAAAATAAATACTTATAGTTGCTAAGATTTCTTGGAGATATTTATACTTGGTAAGTGTACACGTTAACTGTTTGAACTGAATAATATCTCCACTTATATAATAATCTTATTATAATGTAAATGGACATTATAATAAAATTCATATTTCAGGAATAAAAGAAAAACAGGGATGGATTCAGTAATTCCCTATTAAATACAGATATCGAAGCATAGCCAATATTTAAACCTGGAGGTGTAGGCTGTAGATTCTGAGCACAAAGCACGGTATTATATCGACATCTTTGATGGGAGGAGACAGAGGTAGAATTTTTCTCATGCCTCCCCCATAGCTCCTATCAATATCATTACCCTCTCTTAGACTTCTTTGTGTCTGCATGACACAGTGAATTTTATCAGTGCCATTTACAAAATCATGGGTAAGAATTAGTTTACAGGACTATGAATAGTTTGCCAGGGACTATATCACTGTAAACGTTTCCCCCATCCAGTATGAACTGCATATATATTCTTGGGGAAAGTAGGACTGCATGAGACTCTCCCCCTTCTATGACAATGTCAGTGTACACAGTCCTGAGCAGATCTTACGGTGGTAATCACAACTACTCTTAGTTCAGGAGTATATCAACAATACCCTGCCTAGACGTCAAAATACATCACTCTTCTCCCGCTGGCTAGAATATCCTTTCTGTTCTTTCTTTGTCAGGGTCCCCTGGTCCTTGGAGGAGTGATTGAAATGTCCTATTTTGGGCCAGGTATTCAAGAGATGTTATTCCCAGTGGTTTGGCCAGTCTTGAGTTTCTACAGTCAGCAATGATCACTGTACAAAGCAACTTTCTTGACCTAAGCTGACAGCGTCACTAATCTATTGCATAAGCAGTCATTTAGAATGAAATTTGACAGGTACACCATGTCCAGTATCAAAGCAGCAACAGTACCTTTCCTATTAGGGCTTATTATTTACAGAGCCAGGGACTATTGACCAGGTTTATTGTACCAGATATAATCGATCCACCACCACCCAGATCACTTTGACCTTAATACATACATTTCTGTTCTCCAAGTCTACAGAACTAAGTAGGTCATTTGATGCAGCTTCTCTTGGGTTCCTTCCTTCCTTTTATCCCTCCCTCCCTCCCTCCGTCCCTCCCTTCCTCCCTCCTTCCGTCCCTCCCTCCCTCCTTTATTCCTTCCTTAGCAATATTAGAAATAAAATCCTTGCCCTTACCACCAAGCCATGTCCTGAGCTTTCCTGGAGCTTCTATATACGTATATAAATACATATGCTTTACTTAAATACAGCTAATAACACATGTTATACTTGGTATATATTTATTGATTTTTTTATTTTAAATAAAAAACAGGAAGCATGAAATACAGTGGCCTCACTTGTTGGGCACGTCACGTGATAATATTAATAGAAAAAATATGTTCAAATAGAAATATGTTCAAATAGTTGTCTTCAGGCAGATTCAATAGCTAATGGAAATAATGTACCTTTCTTACTTCTCAGTTTCCCACTTTGTAAAATAGAGTAGAGCTATGTTATTTTTTTCTTAGGGGGTTGGTGTACAGAACATGATGAATGGCTTTAAGTTCTTAGGAAACATAAAATTTGAAGGGAATACTAAGTAAAAAGGATGATCAATACAGAGTTCAGCTTTAAAAATCCTTTCATCTACTAAGGCTGAATTTCTTAGCAACACCATCAAGAGCTGTAGTTGAAAACAATTTTATATATATATATATATATATATATATATTTATTTATATATATATACATACATATATATATATATATTGGATTTATTAAAATGTTTTATTACTGTATCCATTTGCTTATAAGAAGATATCTTATACATCAAATCCAAGTCTCAAAAGGCAAACAAATAAATGAAAATAACACAGAGCAAGAAAACCTGCTTTGTTTTTACAAACAGCATCTTCATTCATTTTTATGCCCACAGAGGGAAAGAGTAAACTGTTGGAAACCTTGTAGGGTGATAAATACCATTATCCAGCAAAAAGCACACATTTAAATTTGAGGGTATCTCTTACTGAGGTTACACATGACAAGGGGGAAAGAGTCTTAATTCTTCACTGTGAATGTGTGTCGCCCTTCAAAATCCATATGCTGGGTCCCTGCACCCCAGTGAGAACATAGGTATAGGAAGACTTAGGTCACTAGTACTGAGGATCCTGGGGAATGGGTTAGTGCTTCTATGGATGAGGTTACAGGAATACCTAGGACCCTTTGTCTTCCCATCGTCTGCCAGGGTAAAGATATGGCAGAGGAATCATGCATGAATTCTTTACCAGGAAGAATTTGATAATACCTTTCTCTTTCACTTCTTGATCAACAGACTGAGAGAAATAATATTTAATTGTTTACCAATTACTCAGTCTGACATATTTTTCAGTAATCCCATAAGTGGACTAGGATAGTCTTTAATCTCTGTGACTTTAAGGCTACAAAGGAACTCAAATTGAGTAGAAGATAGAGGTGTGTATAAAGAAGTGTTCTAGTCCCACGTTTCTTTGCAAGACACACTGATATTTTTCCTGGTGATTAAAGCTGTAAACTTTTAGTGTAGTTTCAAAGCTCCACCATTTGTAACTTGATATTGTCCTTTTGATCACTGAACATGAGGGTAATGCATTCTGTTTGTTGTGTTTGCAGCTGTACACTGAGATTGGGAACAGGAAGAGAGCAAGGGAGGAAGAATTTCTTAGGTAAAAATGAAGAGGTGACCATATGAAATAGAATGTGTATCACCAGGTTAGAAGAAAGACAGAGGGAGCTTGCAGGAGCTCCATACCACCCATGTATCAACACGAGAGGGCATGCTCAGATACTAAAATAAGGGGCATATTCAGAACTGACGGTGTTCCTGGGAATTAGAGGCTGAGAAGTATATCTTAATGTATAGGAGCTGTCTGGATAGAAGTCCCAGAAGCTGTCAGAGAAAGGCCAAGAGAAGCAAAAGGATCTGAAAACGTTGCATTCTTACTCATATAATAAGCTGAGAATTGATATTTTATTTGGACATAAATGAAAACAAGAGTAATAAGCTAACTAAAGTCATCTAAGTGACAGCACTGTTAGCATAGAATCCTGCAAGCCAAAGATGGCTCTGAGTCATCCAAGGAGAGATAGACGAGAGCTAGTGGAGTTAGGCCAGCAGAAGGCAAAAGAGACCAGCAGTTTAGATCCTGAGAAGTATGAATTCCAGGGAAAGCATGAGCAGTGAGCAGAAATGCAGCCACTGAGGGCTAAAGAACAGTGTGTGTGTATGTATGTATGTATGTATGTATGTATGTATGTATGTGTATGTATGTATGTGTGTGTGTATGTATGTATGTGTGTATATATATGTGTGTGTATGCATGCTTGCCAGGGAAGTAACAAGAAAAGAGGCAGCTGAATCTTCTGAAGCAGCAGTCTGGGTACTGAGACCTAGACTTTTGCGTCATGCAGCCTCTAGGTGGTACTTAAAGAATTTCAGAGATGGAAAGCTTTTCCAGGATGGAAAATGAAGTCCTGATACATCCAACAAGCAGCTCGGAGTGAGGGAAACAGAAGCACTTAGCAAAGGAGAGGGATGGGAAATTTAATGTATTCTATAAAGGACATGGCATGAAGTAAGCTACATGAAGCAAAGTATAAAAGACTCTACTTCTTTATGATTTAGCTATTTGTTTTGTAGCCAGAGGACTCCACGACCTTATCTAAGTAATTTTTGCACCTTAAAAATCTTAATTGTGTGTTGGTCAGCTACTCTGTTAGAGAGAAAAACTGCTAGGCATATGTAAAATGGGGATACTATCCTCTGAAAGTTGATATGTTTATAGGGAAGGTACAAGACAAAACTTACTCAAACATATCCAAGTTAAGAAACCCATGGACAGAGAATGACAAGCTAAGAACTATATATATATAATAATTTTGGCGATAGAAGACACACTGTATTTCATTAAGTACTTACTAGCAAATAGGAGTTTTGTTATATATGTGGCTGACAAGGAAAGCCATGAGGTTCTGGTTGTAAAACAGCCAGCAATTGCAAGTCTCCCACAAAGGTCAGGATTTATATGGAAGGGTGGAAAGGCAAAGAGATGCATAGGAGGCGGTCTCTTGTTCCCAAGAACTTAGTACAAAAAGCCCTTGGACGCCTTTAATTCTAATGCTTGCATTTGTGTTTTGTTTATGTGTATGTGCTCTCTCTTTCTGTGTGTGCAGTTATCCAGAGACCAGAAGAAGTTGTCAAATGGCCAGGATCTGGAGTAACAGGGTTTGAGCAACCCTATGTGAGTGCTGGAGTCCTAATATACAGATAGCTCAATGGTAGAATGCTTGAGACCCAGAGTTTGCTCCTCAGACCACAAAAACAAACAAACAAACAAACAAACAAACAAACAAAGCAGTATGGGTTCTGGGAAACAAACTTGGGTTCCTAGAAGACTACTAAGTACTTTTAACCAGTGAGCCCTTTCTCCAGCCCGTAAGCCCCAGCAGGAACTAGTCAGCTGTTTAATCAGCCCATTGCCTTTAACCAACAAATCTACTTCTTTTTCCACTTTACAGAGTAAATGGAGACATCGGTTAGTAACAGAGGGAGCCAGGAAGGTAGGCAATAGGCTCCGATGCTGATACTGTCCTTTGTCTCCCATTGAAGAGTCTGTGAGAAAGAAAGTGCCACTGCCAGATGGGAGGCTGAAGGTAGGGCTGGGTATTGGAGACTTCCATCAACATTTTGGTCATAGGTTGAAGAGAAGCACAGTGCTGAGAAACAGTGATTTTCAACCTTCCTAGCGCTGTGACCTTTAAATGCAGCAGCTCATGCTGTGGTGATCCCCAATCATAAGATCATTTCATTGATACTTTATAACTGTAATTTTGCTACTGTTATGAATTGGAATGTAAATATCTGTGTATTGTGATGGTCTTAGGTGACCCCTGTTAAAGGTCATTTGACCCCCACAAAGTCGTTGCAAACCATAGGTTGAGAACCACCGTCTTAGGAGGATGTAGGGGTGAAAGCAGGGGGCAGTTCAAGGACCAGCTCAGAGCTGGCTACAGAAGCAGGAGAAATTGTGCAGACCGTTCATACTTGATCTCTCTTGCCACTATTGACAGCCATTCCCTTTGTCATCTGCCTTTGTCCCACTAAGGACAGGAAAGCCAAGTACAGGGTGACCAAGGAGAAATTATAGGGAAGATTGAGTTATGCTACGGGGGAAGTTAGAAGAAGAGTCAGCGTCTGTTCTACCAGCTGATGCTGTCTTCCTGACCTGGGGCAACTAGTGCTGTGCTGTTTGGCACGGACAGACCAGGGATTCCTTGAAATCCCTCTAACTGGTTGCAGTTGCATGGACTTTTTTTTTTTTCTAGAAAAGAATGATTTTAATGAAAAGCTATAAAAGCATATTACCTACCCCTGAATCTCCATTGTTCTGACATGCCATAGGCTTAAGGTTGGAAAACATCAGAGTCTATGGACATACTAAGGAGGAGATGATTAGTAGCATCCTTTGCTAGATTTCACAAGAACTCTGAGCCTAGCACCACAAGAACCCCTGTAAGGTAAAATAACACAGTGGCTGATTCAGTAGCATTAACAAGAAGGCTGTTGGTTGGATGTTGCTTGCAGATGGCATAGAGAAAACAACATCTTTCCATCCAGCACTGGGGATGGATTATTTTCTCAATATGTGCTATAGGCCATACCAAAATCAAGTTCTTCAATGGAGCTTTGTTCACCCACGGCTCTTCTCAAGTCTTCTCAGCTGCTTTTTCTCTGTGCTGAAGAAAATGGACATGTGGGTGAGTCAGAGTGAGCAGTGGGAGAATCCATCCTTACTGGTACGAGACTCCATCCTCAGCAAGCTGAGAACCCAGAACCTCTCTGTAAGTCAGACTGAGGATGGCCGATCCATATGGCAGCTTTTCTCTGCCTTCTGCTGCTGCTTCTGCTCTGCCCATTCCTCTTCTCTTCCCTCCTTACCTTCAATCTATTTATCTATCTTCAAGGAAAGGTAGTGATTATGGGGGTGGAATTTGATAGTATATTCACAGTTCCCATTTCCCTTCCCCATCCCTTTCCTCTCTTTCTTCCTCTTTTATTTCTTCCTCTGCTTCTTCCTATCTCTCTTTTATCCCTTTCCTTTTCCCTCATCCATTCCTGCATTCCTACCTCCCCTGCCTTCAGTGTCTCCCCTCCCTACCTTCCAATGCAAGGTCCTCTTGGCAGTTTCTACCCAGTTTCTCACGTAAAGCACTCTTGAATCTGAGCCATCTGTTAATATGAGGCAGTGAAAAATGTCGAAGTCACATCAAATTCCACTTGCTCTGCCAGTTTGAAGTGCAGATGCTTCCTGTTTTATGCTTTGCTCTCACTTTCTCTTGAGTTTAAACATGAAAATATGTTCCATGATAAAAACCAGCACATATCCCCTTTCATCAGGAAACATATTCCAAACAATGAAGGAAGGGGGCCTCTCTTCCCAAGTCCTGCAAGGGTCTTTGGATATTGGAGCAGCTGTCCTTAGAACCATAATTTCATACAGCAAGAACATAATTATTCACAACTATCACATTTTGCAGATGAAGAAACAAAGATCGCAGGGAAGTGTTCTAATTGTTCTCATGTGTGCTGCGTGTCAACTTGCCAAATTGAACGTCAGTTTACATTCTCACCTAGCCTGCCTGGCTTTCAGTTTCTGCATGATATTTTTTGCTGGATACTGCTTTAAGAAGGTTTCTTTTCTTTTCTCTTTCCTTTCCTTTCCTTTCCCTTACCTCTTTTTTCTTTCCTTCTTCTTTCTCTTTCTTTCTTTCTTTCTTTCTTTCTTTCTTTCTTTCTTTCTTTCTTTCTTTCTTCCTTTCCTTCCTTCATTTTCTCTTTTTGATAACTGGGAAAGGTCAAATCATTGAACAACTGAACATTAGCTTGGACATCAGTAAATGCAGTGGGCAGGGGTAAAAGGGCAGCAGAACTACAAAACAAACCTAATCACAGCTCCCTGACTAAGTGACTGTCAGCCTCAGAACTGACAAAAACATCTCCCCCCCCCCAAACCACAAAGCAGTGAGATCACGTGTTCTCTACATTTCTTTCCAGCACTTTAAATCTTGACTTTCCCCCATTCACTTTACTGCTGAGTCAGGGTATAGAACATTGGCCAAATTATTAATACCATAAATCTCCATTTTTCTCTAAGCATAAGGGCAGACTAATACATCCTTTTGTTTTTCTAGCATACATATGGTGAATGATTTTCTTTGGAAATTGAATTAAATTTTTGTACCTGTAGGCAATTAGTTGCTAAAGCTAGACTGGTAGAAGGGGCAGACAATGAATGGCTCTGTCCAGGGTTGTGTTAGAGAACACTACACTACCTCTTATTCCTCCTTCTTCCTATCATGTCCTTTTGGGTATCTGATACTATGTATTGAACCAGGGTAGGCTAAGTCAATGTTCTATCATTATGCTATCCTCTTAGCCCTTATGATGATGCATCTTATACAAGATATGTGTGTGTATGTGTGTGTGGGGGGTGTGTGTGTGTGTGTGTGTGTATCAGAAGACTGTAGTATGAAGCTTTATGTACAACTGTGCCTTCTCTGTGCTTCTGGTCTTACTCTGGTATCTCTTAGCTCAGTGCATGCCACTCACTACCTATGATTCTAGTTCAAGATGCAAACTTCCTTTTCTTCATGGTTTGCTTTTCACATGACTATTCAGTGAGTCCTTCTTCTATGTTTCATCCTGTGCTGTCTTTAAAACCTGTTTACTTCTCTTCTGCTCTTCCACAGTGTCATAGTCCACATTACCCTCATTCTTCCCCTAGACCACGGGACCTTGAGTGACAATCAAAAGGATTGCTTTAGATGCTCTATCGGACCATGTCATCCTAATAACTAAGCCTCTCAAGTGCTTCCCTCTTTTAAATTAATTTTTATTTTAATTTTTTAATTATTCCCTCTATATCCCATTCACTGTCCCCCTCCCAATCACCCCCTCCTACAACCCTTTCCCCTATACCCCCTTCCCTTCTCCTGCCTGGCACATCAAGTCTGCAAGGTTAGGTGTGTCCTCTCCTATAGAGGCCAGAAAAGGCAGCCCAGCTAGAAGAACATATCCCACGCACAGCCTCCACTCCAGCTGTTTGGAACCCACACGAAGACCAAGCTGCACAGCTACTACTACTACGTGCAGGGCAGCCTAGATCCAGCCCATGCATATTCTTTGGTTGGTGATTCAGATTCTGACAGTGCCAAGGTCCAGGTTAGTTGACTCTGTTGGTCTTTGTGTGGAGTTCCTATCTCCTCCGGGCCCACAATCCTTCCTCCTGTTCCTTCTTAAGTGTCCCAAAGCTCCATCCATTGTTTGGCTGTGGGTTTCTGTATCTGGTCGGAGTCAGCTGCTGGGTGGAGCCTCTCAGAGGACATCCATGCTAGACTCCTGTCTGCAAGCATAACAGAGTGTCATCAGTAGTGTCTGGGATTGATGCTTGCTTTTTCTTAGGTCTTAAAAGAAAGTCCAGGATTCCCCAGAGGCAATCATCCCTGTCATTGGCTTGGTCTGTCTTCCTAACCTTCTAGACTCATGCAGCCTTTCCCCAGTGGCTTCTCTGGAAACACAGGCTTTGTAGTGAAGTATTATTAGAATGTCCTGCAAGTACTCGCTTCATTATTGGCTATTCTTCTGATTACATGCTAATGGTAATGCCTCAGTAAAAGTCACATCCCACTTCCATGTCAATTCTTTCTGTTTTTGTTGTTCTCTACATTTTTAGCATTCATCAAAATTGCAACATTGTTTGATGATTTTAAAAATTATAGTCAGGTACCTTCTCCCTCATTAGACAGCAAATTCTGTACCATTGTGGGTTGTTGGGTTTTTTTTTTCTGTCACCATAGTAATTTTAGTGCCTATCCCAAGAGCTAGAACATGGCAAGCATTTAAGATCCTTTTAAATAAGTGAATTGATGAATGGAAAAAAAGGAGATGAGCTTTTTAAATTCTGAGTCTATGTACCCATTGTTTCATATACAGGATTCAAACCATAGAAAGCAACATTTAGTGTTAAGGTAATAGAGCTAAGGGGTATCCAGGTAGCTCTGGACAAGAAAATTCAGTATAATAATGTATATAAGGAGCAATATTGTTACACATAAAATACGTAGTGATCAATGGAGCCCCTGAATGGTTTTCAATACGCCCCACTAAGAAGTAGTTCACATGTCAAATTAAACCCTCTTTTCTTAAGGTGTGGAAAGGGCATCATGTTATTCTCCAATGGGTCTTCATACATTCTTCACTTGGCTCTCCTATATTCTTTATGAGAACACTGACATGAGCTTCATCAATAGGACTCCCTACCTGTATCTTTGAATAGTTTATTTTTCCACAGAGAAAAGGGATTTGTAGAACAAACGGGGCTTTCTCATCATTCATTCTCCTGACCCTTCCTGCTGTGATTGGTAGGAGCTAATTCCTCTTCTGAAACACACAAGTTCCAGTCAGATGCCTTTAAGCCCTTTTAACACAATGGTTCTCAACCTTCCCAATGCTGCGACCCTTTAACACAGTTCCTCATGTTATGGTGACCCCCAACCATAAAATTATTTTGCTGCTACTTCATAACTAACTTTTCTACTGTTATGAAATGTAATGTAAATAGATGATATACAGAATATCTGATATGTGATCCCCAAAAGGGTCACAGCCCACAGGTTCAGAACCACTGCTCTAACTGATGATCTCAGTGGGTTATTCTTTTAGAATTAGGTTGTTCATGGTTTTCTTTTGCTGTGACTGCAGAATGTATCAAACCCCTGGCTATTGTGTATTTCTGTGCAAGAATGAGGAATTATGAAAGGGAAAAAAGTGCCTGTTAGCTTGTCAATGAAAACTTTCTCAAACAGAATCTGATTGTAATTTTCTTCTCTTGTTTGTTCAGTTCAGAACATATGTTTTACTTCAAAACTACTTATAAAGCAGGTGTCACTGGCAGAATTTATCATGTTTCTCTAAGTAAAATAAAATAATCAGTTCAAGAGAATGTAGAACAACTTCCTTACCAGCTTAGAGCTTGTAGATACACTCTGCTGGATAGAACTTTAGAGAAAATAAATTAATAATTGCTTAGCCCTCTCTACTCCCTTTCCTTTACCCAGGTATAAACAAATGAACATTGCAATTATTCCTCATCTAATGGAGCTGGCAGAGCTAATTGGAAGGGTAGGGAGATAAAACTGGAAAAAGAGAAGAAAGTGAATTTAAGGTACAGGGATGTAAACCACAGTCCTAGGCTCTCTGTCATACCTATGCTCATTGTTAAGCCCATCTATCTAAAGGATGTTGCCTAGGTACCAGTAACATTCTTGCCACCAGAATGTGGCAGCCAATACTGCCCAGTCTTCAAAGAAGCCATTGCCGCCTTCATCTTCCACCAAGCATATGTGATGAGCAAACTAAACACTAATATACATGGAAGCCATCTTGGTAACAACCTTTGAGTTGACCAAGTAATAAAAGCACAAATTGATTGGTATGAATTACCATGTCTTTACTAGTGTAAAAACCAGTAGCTTGGTTGGGATTTTGAAGAATTATAAACTTGAAGTCCTTGCATACAGTTGTTACTTAATACATGTTCATTGACCAATAGAAATAGTTTTTCTTTGAAAATTTGTTCTAATATTGTTAAAAATAATGAGACATTTGATTGTCAAAAATACAGAATACATACGATAAATAAAGTTATTGAATCCATTATATACATCATATATGCCCTTTGCCAGAAAGGGTTACAAAATTATAATGGTTGATAGAGGCCATCTTGTTATCATAACACTCTTTGTAATTATAACAGAATAAATTTACCAGTGTTGTAATTATGATTCAAATATCATATGTTCTTAGAGATTGACATTTTCATAATGTGTTGAAATGGAATGTGATATTAGAATAGTGATAAGTTTGCCCCACACATTAGAAATTCTAGGCAGAATTCATTTTCTCTACCATCTTATTGAGAATAAGTGTCCTAGAAAGTATCTTGGGGAAGATAAATAAGTATATGAGTCTGGCATAGGCAGATAGTGTGTTTCTTCTCCAATGAGACACCCCATAAAAGCCAAATGTTGAGAAATAATAGCATAAAGATAGATGCCCTGGGACAAATCTGGAAGTAACATACAGATGCCCAAATCATCTTTTACAAAGGTCCTGCTGACCTCTGGGGGTTTTCTGGATTCATTTAAAGACTCAAGAGTCAAGTGAAACTACTCAAAGCTGCAGAGAACAGGGGAACAGAGAGAGCTAATGTCTGATATTTGCTGTATGATGAGAAACTTCTCTAGAGCTTCTTCTGTGCTTGTCTTTCTTAACACAACCCAAGAGATAAATTATTACTGTTATCTTCATCTTTAGGATGTGGAAACCAAGAGGCAATGATGCTAAGATACTTGCTGATGTCATATGAAGAGTTATTGTAGGACTGGTGGTTGACTCCAGATACTAAGACCTTAACCCATTAAGTAAAATGTTAAAGGCTTTCTGAGTAGAGAAATGGGCAGTCCGTGGACCTTTTGCTGGAAGTGGTTAATTGCTTGCAACATCTCTGTGGTACTTTTTGTCAAAGGGAGAGAGCAAGGAATATTTCAGAACAATATCATTCATGTGTGCTGGGCTTTTTTGTTCCTATGCAAAGTGAGTTACATCCTGGTTGGGTATTTTAAACAACTGGGCAGTGAGATTGTAGGGGAGTAGGAAGAGAAGGAAGCAGGGTTGAAGGAAAGATCTGATAAAGTTGCATGTTTGCTCAAGGACACTGATCAGCCTTCACAATTTCTTGCCCCTGATTCTCAGGGTGCCCTAATACAAACAAGGTAACATCGTGTTTAGTGTATGCCCACGCATATACACACATACACATATATACACATACACACACATACACGCACACTCACACACACACACACACACACACACACACACACACACCAGCATGCAGGCAAGCTAATATACCATCAACTATGAGGAGGCAGTGGAAACTATGGCTAGTGTTAATGACACAATTTTATGGAAACCACCTACATTAGAAAGAGATTTTAATATTTCCAAATTGTTGAATGCAACTAACTTTCATGTGCATGTATAATTATAGTGCATTAAAAACCAGACTGAAATATAGAAGGCTTGCATTAATTTCTTAGAAGACCATGTGTTTATAAGCACTAATATAACCAGGTAAATCCTTATCTACCTTCTTGAAGTAATATCTAAATTCTTGTAGGAAAGAAACAAACAAAAAAAAAAATCTCACCTGCATTTCTTTATTGACTTGAAATCCCATCGTTTACTTCATTCATTGTCTTATTATTTGATATCTGATTCTCCTTGAAAATTGATTCTATGTAAGTCGATGACCACTGCATGAAGAGAAATATCTGTAACTACAAGTTATAAAAGCTAAAATATCTGTAACTATGAAAGCTAAAATAATACCAAAGGTATTTAGATTCACCTTGGTTTACCTATTTAAAATGTACTAATTTTTTTAATAAATTCTTTGAGAATTTCTTTGAGAATGTGTTATTTTAGTAATATTTACTCCCTTTATGCAACTCCTTCCTGATCTACTCCACAATTCCATACCCAAACTATTTTGAGTCCTCATTTTTTAAAACACATAAAATTAACTTAGTGCTGGCTGCATACTTTTAGGTATCTGGCCATCTACTGAAATTTTTATCGACATACCAAGATCCACACATTTAAGGAATATAAGCTATCCCTTTCCTAATAGCTATTACCAGGACCTTCTCAGCTAGGACTGAAACTTCATGACCACTCCCCACTTCTATGCTGGGATTGTGTCTGTCTTAAGTTTGCGTAGGTCTTGTTTATGCTGTCATAACTACTATGAGATCATATTGACAGGTGCCGTGTCATGTCTAGAAAACACGCCCTGTAGTCATCTAATACCTCTGGCTTCTGCAGTTTTTCCCCCCTTTTCCTACAATGATCCCCTAGTCTTGGGAGGAGGGGATGTGACGTATATGCCCATTTGGTGCTAAGTACTCTACAGTCTCTTATCCTCTGCACACAGGCCAGTTGTGAATCTCTGGGCTAACCAACATTTATTGTAAGAAAAATTTTGCTGATGAAGTTTTAGAGACGCATTAATCTATGAGTATAAGGATTATCTATTAGGAGTCAGTTTATCACTATGTCCTTTACTAGAGTAATGATAGTAGATTCTCCTCCTAGGAGATGAGAGGCCTATGACTTGTGCAGCCACAGGTTTTTTGGCCCCAATAATTATGCTAGGTATGGGTTTCATTTTGTGAAACAGGCTCTGAATCCAATCAGAAAGTAATTGGGGACTCTTGTAATGTTTGTACCCCTTTGCACACCTGTGGCCAAATTTTATCAGATAGACCATTACTTATAGCTTCTAGGGTTCACAGCTGGATGAAAACGATGCTTATTTTTCTTCTGGTAGTATGTATAGCACCTTATAGCACTATGAAAGCCAACCAGTATGGGATGAAGCTTCCAGGTCAATACCAGCTTGAATTCTCTATGTTCTATGAGTCCACTATGTGTGGTCTTTAGCAATAGGCCCTTACCATCAAGTTCTGAAGGGTAATCAAGAGCAATGGCAACAGTTTAGAATGTTGAGGCGTCTATATGATGTCACTGACAAATAATTCCAAGAAAGACAATCCATTCCTGGCATTGGACTATTGGTTTGTCAGCCTGGGGTGTCTACTAAGGACATAGTTTTCCCATTACAAAATAACTCCTTTTAAACTCTGTGTGTGTGTGTGTGTGTGTGTGTGTGTGTGTGTGTGTGTGTGTAGCATGTATAAACGTGCAAACCCAAGCCACACAAAATTCTAGAATAGAGAAGAGATATCATGTTTGAGCTATGGTTTCTTTGACTGCGATGAAACACCATGACCGTAAAGCAAGCTGAGGAGAAAAGGGTTTATTTGGTTTACACTTCCAAATCATTGTTCATCATCTAAGGATATTAGGACAGGAACTCAAACAGGCTGGAAACATGAAGGCGGGAACTTATATAGAGGCCATGATGGACTGCTCCTTACTGGCTTGCTCCTCGTGGCTTGGTCATAGAACACGGGACCACCAGCCCAGAGATTGCACCACACAGAATGGGCTGGGCCATTCCCCGTCTATCACTAATTAAGAAAATGTCTACAGCCAGATCTGAAGGAGGTATTTTTTTCAATTGAGTTTCCCATTTTCAATTAACCCTAGACTGTGTCAAGTTGATATGAAAACTATGCAGCACAGATGGTTATAAAGGCCCACTCCCAGTAGAGGAGTTACTGGTAATTGATAGCTGACATGAGAGGGGGAGTACATTTTCTTTAAGGGCAAGGTCATTGAATTCCTATGTATTTCATTGTTTATATAAGATTTTGAATTAATGGCTTTCACATAATGTTTCCTTTAAGTCTTTAATGTTAGTTGTCTTTCCCTGTATTCCCTGTCCAACCCAGTATTCCCATCCTTCACCCCATTTAACCCTTAATGTTCCATCATTTTCTTTTTGCCCTTTGTGAGGCTGTATGATATCTTTACTCCCTTAAAAGCCCCTGTCCCAGCTGATGGTCCCTACAAATGTACTGACCTCTGTGGTTATTTCAAGTGAAGCACACATCTAGAAATTCAACACTAATACCCACTTAGAAGTGAAAGAAAACCTGTGACATTTGTCTTTCTGGTACAGGTTGTGCCACTCAGACTGGTTGTTTCCAGCTTTAACTATTTACCTTGTAATTTCTTAATTTTATTTTCCTTAAAAACTAGATAATATCTTGTTATATAAATGCATCCCATCTATATTATCCATTTATTTATCCATTGATAGACATCTAGACAGTTTCCATTTGCTGGCATTTTAAAGATTTATCACAGAGGAGTTACCATTTCAATCTTTGGGTTTCAAACAATTGCAAAAATACAAGCTAATAATATACATGTGTTAATTTATGATGTATTCATATCAGAATTTCTGGATCTTCATGTTCTAATCTAGTATAACACTTTATACCCTCATCAAGCATTGTTTCTGTAGATAAGACTGAAACTATTAATATATTTGTAATAAAATAGTTGACAGGATATCATACTGATAAATTGCTAAATTAATTACTTTCTCATATTCTGAATGCATAAACAAGTAAAAAATGAATTAAACAAGCCAAATCTGTTGATTCAAGTTAGATAAAGAACTATAGTGTAAACTAGTTAATTCTACCTAAACAGTACATGATCTTATCCTTATGTGTATAATTTAAAGTTTTTTCACTTACCTGAAATTAAATAGAGAAGATGAAAATGACATTGGAATCTTCTTAAGTGAAAAATCATCCACTCATTATGGGAAAAGTATGCCATATAACAGATTTCATCTATATTTAGACATTTTGTTGGTATCCTGGTACATGCGAACTTGCCACAACAACAAAACTACTGCTTTTTAATTTTATGGTTGAGTCAGAGCATGGTAACTTCTGTAATAACCTTCTCATCAGGGCTGAGTGTTTTACTACAACAAACGTTATATCTTTCTAGTTTTTTGTTGGTTGTTCTTGATTAGGACAGTCCTCTACAAGGTAACTAAGAATGCATTCGTTCCCGTTCCCTATGCTCTTGCAGAAAAGATGGCTTTTCTTTCTACAACACATGATGTCAAAGTTTTGCTGCCACTATACTGCTTGTATAATGATGAGGATGTAAAGAGTGCAGGCACACAGCTTGCCCTCCACACCTTCTTAACTCCCTTAGCTTGGAAATAGGGGTGGGGAGCTTCTACTCACATTGCACTGGCGCAGGCTCTCACCTGGATTCAAAGAGATCCAGATTACGGGGCTCACTTTGTTTTCAGAAGGATGGGATCTATTTGGACATCATCATGTCACCCTCTGTGACAGGGCTGGATAAGATATGCCAAGAAACTATAAAGATAATTTTCTAGTCATTATATTTTTAGAAGATTTTCCTAAACTAAAATACATGTATGCTTCACTTTAACTTTGCAGAATAAGAGGAAATGTGATCAGGGTAAGGCTCAGCTTGGTAAACTAAATGCCTTAAGTATCTTCTGAAATGCATTTTTTTTAAAAAAAAATTACCAAATCTCAGAAAATACTTTATTTTTTATATGGAATGCTAGCAGCTATGTCTCAGAGTTGCCAAAATACTGAAGCAAGAGAACACTTAGATGAGTGATCAGTTTGGCAAGTATGTAAAGCTTTTCCTTAGATTTCAATGATTTCAATGGTGTTACACTTTCATAACCCTGAGTATTAATTTAACTAAAATACAGAATGACATTGCTGCAGACTCTAGCTTACAGCACAAATCATTGTATTTTTAAACCAAAAACAAAGTGAAACAAAATCTTAACTCTAAATTTCTCGAGTTATATAAAATTAAAGTTAGACAGAAAAGAAAAAGAGGAGCTTAGGATAGATGGTCTCATTCTCAGGGAAAATATTGACCTGCCCCTCTCCCTCCTGTCTTCAGCAGAACTTGATGGTGATGTAAACTCAAGCTTCTCCCTGAGGCTTGGTCATATGTGCTTAAGAATTGGTGAGTTAATTAGTAAATCTGGAGTTCAGAACATTGTGGTGTTAGTATGTTCTTGTGGATTATAAGCTTGATGGAAATCGGATACCATGAAATATGAGCTGTGTGTAATTACTCCCACCTGCTGGGTAAAATCTTTATTACATGGGTGTTAAATTTGACTTGCATCATGGGGTAAGGCAGAATTCAATGTGACCCATCCATATCCCCTGCTTGCAGACATATTCTTTCATGGTGGCTCAACTTGAACAGGAAACCAGAGGCCATGTCCATCATATGAATGGAAGGAGAATTACTGCTCCTTTAAGAGCAACAAAAATGAAAATGTACATGTTAGGGCCAGCGGATTCACCAGATTTACACTGTAGCTAGTTCAGCAAGTAGGGCAATAAGACTAATAAGCAATGCTTCCGGACAAAGAATTCCTCAGCTCTAACTTTTGAGACCTTGTTTTTGATTATTGAATGCACTGCATATTTCCTTCTTTGACCCTTCTTGGTGTATGAGGAAACACTGACTTGGGGGGGGGGCATTGACTTCAGAAACAGGAGTAAGCTTCCAGCTCTTGAGGGCTCTGTCTGCTAAAGGATTTCAGGAGTCAGCACTGCAAGAACACAGTTGTTCTGTAGTGGGTAGTTCTGCAGGAAAAAGCAGACCTTTGTTCTTTAGTTATTGCAAAATTTCCTGTAGGTATTAGATCTTCCCAAAGCACTTATAACATCAATGTATTACCATTGTAGTAGCTGCTTAAATCTTTGTTAGGAAGAGAAAGAAATACAGGAAAAGCTTTTAGAAAGGAAGGAACGGAGGGAGGGAGGGAGGGAGGGAGGGAGGGAAGGAGAGAGGGAAGGAGGGAAGAAGAGAGAGAGAGGAAGGGAAGGAAAGGGAAGGGAAGGGAAGGGAAAGGAGAGAGGAAGGGAGGGAAAGAAAATGGTTTAGTTTTGTTTTATTTTGAATTCTTCATTGCCTCTACCCCACAACAGAAGTCTTGCAAGTTCAGGAAATGTGATGTTAATGTTTTGTCCCCAAGAATTAGAGTCATTGTCTTTAGTTGCCTACAGTTGGGAACATCTTCTCAGTATGGAATTCTATGACTCCTCCATTTTAACTGTTCCCTCAGCCCTGGGGAAAGCAAATGTACTTACCTGAGGAGCAAAATGTGTTGAGTCAGGAATGTAACTCACTTTAAGTTTCTCAGGCCTTGAGTTTAAGTGTTATGACATTGACAAAGCTGTGTTTTCTGCTTTTTGGCAACAGAAATAGGGAGAAATAAAGAATAATGTATAGTTTATGAGCTGCTAATAAAAGTTCCTTTTAACTGACTCTATGGCTTCAGTTTAGTGTGTGTGTGTGTGTGTGTGTGTGTGTGTATGTATGTGTGTGTATCTCTGTGTGTACAAGTTTATGTACAAACATTTCATTCTTGTTTTTTTTAACCCTGTGGTTCCCCTCATCTCTTAATCCTGTTTTCTGTTTTCTTTTGTGTCCCTTTTTTCTTTCTCTTTCAATGTGACCTATAAGTATATTATCTGTAAGCATCATGAGAGATGCCAATTTCGTATTTCTATTTGCCTAAAATAAATTATCTCAACCAATGGAGAAGTAGAATTTATCTGTATTCTACACCTACCTTGAATTTGGAGGACTTCCTATCAAGAAAATGATCTCTTGAAATTTATGGTCCTGCTATCTTCATGGAGCACAGTGGTTGACAAACTGCCCCAGCTAGCCTGTGTATCTAAGCTGCTGTTCCTTGCTTGTTCTACAAGCCAGGGAATGTCAACCCTCTAGACCAGTGCTTCCCACACAGATTTTACTGGACAATAATGTCAGCAGGAGAAAAATGAAGCTATTCGTATATGGGTTTTTTTTTTTTTTTAGTTTAATGCTCTTCACACCTACCATCTAAAAACAATAATCTTAAATTTCTTAATACTTTGAAGAGCTATTATGAACCCTCACCATGATTGAACTAAAAAGATAAATTTTTTTGAATGATGTTCCAAATGTGAGTTGAATGTATTAACTGATTGAAAGATCTAAAAGGGCCAGTAGAGAACTCTAAGCTCTACTGTTTAAGCATAAGCATAGAAAAAAAATGAGATAAAATAGATTTGACACTGCTTCCCTATACTTCTATCCAAGTAAGCAAAGTGAGGTTAGTACCATAAATATGAGACACAGCCCCTATTCTTGTGTAGATGGACATTGAAGGGACTAAGGTATAAATAATCCATATCAGGATTCAAATGCCAGTAACTGCTAATAGAGAAACAAGACAGAACAATCAGAGAGCAGAGAAAGGAGGGATTGTTTGCACTGGGAGAATTTTAAAAGGGGCCACATTTGTGTGGAATCATGTGTTTTTGTGATTACATGATTGCTGTTCCCTTTCTTGGCTACAACAGAAGCTCTGTGATGTGTCAGATGTGTGAACCTCTCTAACTTAGCCCTTAGCATCACACCCTGCTTTGTACTAGCAGACCACAGACTTCTTGAGTAGCAGAGTGCTTACCACATATGCTATGAAGGCCACTCAGAAACGGAAGCGTCCTTCATTGCCTTTAAAACATCTGAGAGCAGAAGGTTTTCAGACCTGGCAGATGTGTTTGGTCAGCCCCTTGCTTGTGTTAATGATCACAGATGGTCATAGCAACCGACTTCACTCTGAAATGGAGTAATTTTATCCTCACTCAGTTTTTCCTTAGGCAAGGGGTTGGATGCCATATTTACCAAGACATCCACTTGGAAGCGAATGTCATGCTGTGAAGAGCCATTATAGATGAACTTTACAGCTGCATGCCAAATAATGACTTAAGCTGGGCAAATGCTTACTTAAAGGGCTGATCTAATTCATTTTGCTTGTTCTGTGCATGTACTACTTGGGGAAGGGGGAGGATGGGAAGGCAACACTCTGTTTTGGCCCTTTGTTTTGGAAGCTAGTAATTATTTGCAGAGCTCAGTGGGTACTGTGCTCAGCTCACACCTGGAAATAGAATTCTGGGATAGACAGTAGCCATGATAATATTTATACATCTCCAGATACTACTTTGCCAATTGAAATGCAGACATACAAAGAAATGGCCTCAGTGTCAGCCCCTGGCTTTTTTTAATGCTTTCCTTGGCTCAACAAATTCTTTTTATTTTTCTCCCTTCTTCTGCTGTCAACACTGTCTCAACAGTGAGTTATATTATCTGGTGACATCAGAGGAAGCAGAGTTAAAGGTGTCAGCTTGGCAAGAGTTGCCACTTAGGACAGATTTGTGACAAGCTGCATTTTTTTAGACAGTTCACATCTTGAGTGATGAAGGATCCACGGTTGGGGAGACAACGTGGACCTCCCTTGATGGAAGTGGCTCTATGTCTCATTGAGCTGCTGTTGCTTCGGCACTGAAAAGAAGGGACCTGTGATCTTTGAGTAATCCTTCCTTACAGTGTGAATGTATTGCCAGAGCTGATTGCCTGGACGCAGAGATAATAGAGGCTTTACTGGTACTAAAGTCAGAGCAGGTTTCAAATCCATTAAGTTTAATGGTTTGTATCACAATTGGCTGTGACGGATGAAATAACCAAATGAACAATTCATGGATGACTTGGAGAAAAGGACTGTTCACTGTTACCGTGGACGGTAAACTATGGCTGGTTTTCATTGTCAAGCTCAAGTTTCCCTCTTTATTCTGCAGCTAGATCAGCGTGCAGCCATCAGGTTGAGGTGGAAGCTGCTATGATGAAGGCAAAGGTTTGAAGCATTTACACTAAAGGGTTTGAATTTGGCAAGTTTTCTGTTGTTCCCCTAACTCCCACTTTGAAAGGTTCTACATATTTTATTAGTGAACCAACCAGCTTGCTCATGTGGGACAGGTAAAAAAGCAAGTCTGATGCCCAATTTAGACATGAC
The DNA here is from genome assembly GCA_019843815.1 of Montemys delectorum. Taxonomy (NCBI): domain Eukaryota; kingdom Metazoa; phylum Chordata; class Mammalia; order Rodentia; family Muridae; genus Montemys; species Montemys delectorum. Next base: position 22,195 of record JADRCD010174181.1, on the reverse strand, counting down.
CAAATCTCCAGAGTTTACAAAAAATGTTCAGCTCCATCTGGTTGGAGAAATGGATAGCCATGACTCAGCAGAAGCATTCGGTCGGTCGTGCTGCTGTGTGTGAATCCGTATAGGCTGAGCTTGTTCCCAAAGTGTCTTCCCTTGGAGTCCTCCCATTTTAGTTATCAGTTTTCTGATTGTCTTCAGAAAATAAATTGTCTTCACAATTTAGTTATCAGTTTTCAACCAAATCCACTGGGGAGTCGGTCAGGTTTGCTTGTGTTTCTTGGCCATGACTCAATTCTGAAAGTCTGGTGAGAGGATCCTGGAGGCCCAGTCAGTTGTCCAGCCCATGATAGCAGAAAGAAGAGGAGCTGTAGTAACTTATATGTTAATTTAAATGTATAGCTAAGTAATATATGGTAATAAAAATACAACCACAGAGCCAAGCACAGGTGGTACATGCCTTTAATCCCAGCACTTGGGAGGCAGAGGCAGGCAGATGTCTGAGTTCCAGGCCAGCCAGGGCTAAACAGAGAAACCCTGTCTCGAAAAACCAAAATAAACAAACAAACAAACAAATAAAATACAACCACAGAAAACCAGGTGTTCACATTGAAACTCAGCGCCCCACTCATGTCTCTTATGATCCAACAAAAGTATAAAATTTCAGTTAAGAGTAAAGACACCACTTTACAGTGTCTAAATCCAAATGGAAGTGCTAGATTTATTCACTCTTTACCCTTAGGGTCTAGAAAAATACCTAACCCATAACATGTATATAGGTGAGTGGTGACTCTGTAACCCATCAGAGACGAGCTGGCTCTGTTTCATTTCTGCCCTGGTCAATGTACTTCTAGGGAAAAAAAAAGGAGAGAAGAAAAAATGATCTCAAAATCATTCAACATTGATTGATATTCTTCCCAGAGCTCTCTTTTTTTCACATAGATGGCTTCCTGGGGAAAACAACACAGGGATCCATGGCTGTCACAGTCAATGATAGGTTTGGGATATGATAAGATGAAGAAAATGGTTAAATGTAAGAGTAGATGCCTTGTAAGATAGAATTTGAAATAATGGCTCTCAGCAGTAGAACTTTGACAGGAACACATGATGAGAAAATATAATCTCCTCCCCATTGATGGTATCTGGTACAAATTGAAAAATGAATTGAACAACACAGCAGAATGTGCATTCTACAGCCTCTTAGAATAACCCCCAAGTGACATGCGGTGATCTTTGAAACCTTCACCTCCCACTCTTCAAACGGTTAAAATCAATTGGGGGGATGAGAAGCAAGTAATAAAGTGGTTTTATTACCAGTAAAGTAAATATAAGTTCAATATATGTAGAAATTTCTCTGTCTATTGTATATAGAGAATTCTTTTTATGTACATGTACTATGCATCTACACAGAGAGAGAGGAGAAGGAGAAAGATAGAAAAAAGAGGGGTTTTTTAATCTAATAATTTCATTTAAATAATGATACCCCCCAGCCCATACTCAACAGTGCTCCATTCCTGATTTGCTCATCATTCTAACAAAAACTCAGTTTCTAATATGTGACTCATCTAAAAAATAAAAATCAGAAGTACTGACATCATGGAGGGTAAACAAAAATGTAACCCCAATCATGATCAGACATGTAGATATAATCGGAGAGATCAGGTAAACCTCCCACAGAATGGTATGAATTCTAGATATTCGGTGCAGGAAAACTAACAGACTGCCTATCCCACACACATCATGCACTAGGTTATGGTGCTACTAATGCCTTGCTCTTTGTCCCCTGGGGCCTGTGTCTGCTTGTGTTGTCAACCTCATTTTGGCTAGATGCATAGAGCCCTGTATGTGTGTTTAGTTTGCATTAGGTTAACCACATTTGTGTCAAGCTCCAGAGCAGTATATGTGTGGAAGGAATTTAGCCTTCTACTGTGAAATTCAAGGTATCATTCTTTGAGCTATGATAGAGAGTGAAGAAAGCAGTTAAACAGAGAACTCCATATCTTCTAAGTTAGAAATTTAAATAGTGAGATAAAGATAATGAATTTTGACAGTTAACTAAGAATTTAAATTTTCGAAAGCAAGATTTTTTTTTTTTAATCATAAAATCCATGGACAAGGAAATCTTTGATAAAGGGCCATTTTATGGGAACAAGAAAGCTACTGACTTCTCTCTCAGTCTCTCCACAAATTTCTGTTCAAAACCCACCCTATCTGTCAGGACTACCTGGGCCACCTAGCCCTTCCATACCCCTCTGCTCTTCTCTATCACCCATGCTTCTATGGGACTTTAACACAAGATTTATTAGGTGCCTTCCTTTGCTTGTCTGTTCTTTCATTCTATAACATACACTTCATCAAGGGCAGGGCGGAGCTCCTTACATTATCCCCTGTGTTAGTCTGTTTTCTATTGCTACTACAAAATATCTCGTGCCTGTTACTTTATTTTTTAAAGCATTTGTTTAGGTTATAATTCTAGAGACTCGTGGACATGGTATGAGTATTGACTTTCCTCTGGTGGGAACTCCATAGCAGATGGTATCTTAGGAAGAGCACATACAACACAGAGAGATCATAGAGTATACATGGAGGGACCAATAGCATCCTCTTACAGGCCCACCTTTTGAAGGTCCTGCTCTCTGTTAATGCTGATGAGTGACAACCAAAACCCAAACACATGAATCCCTGGGTCCATTGAAACCCTAGATGAGGGGTGGAGCTTCCTACATAAGACCATGAGGCATTTTCCATAGTGGGCCTATGATCCCTTGCACCTTGTTTCTGTGACTACATAGACTACAGTTTTCTGTGGCCAGTGCTGCTGTTACTGTCACGGGTGACCTTGGGAGAAAGAAAAAGCTGCTTGGATGGGTAAGTAGATGTTAGAGCTGATTATAATATTGCATGCTGTGCTGTAAGGAAGCAGCCCAGGCGCTTGGTAGGCACACACACACACACACACACACACACACACACACCCTGGTCCCATGGCCATGTGAGGTCTAACTGTGTAGAGACTCCTGCTTTCTCCCTCAGAGGGGTCTCAGAAGATCTCCCTCTGCTCAGGTGGTCTTCTCCAGACACCAAATCATGGTGAAAATTTGTAATTTTCATGAGACAGTTTCTCTAATTTGCTTTTTCCTAGAGCTGTCTATGAAAGGATAGTGAAACTCTGTCGTGATGAAAAGCACATATTTGTGATTCATGAAAATGAAGGACATAATGACTTGAAAACAGAGTCAGTCGACCAAAAGAAAATAAATCCCTCTATTGCTAGCAATTAGGGGCTCATTTGGCTTAGGAATTCTATGGTTGAACTTTTAGAAGCTAAAGATTTGATGATGAGTTGCCAGAAAGAAAGAGGTGGAGGGTAAGCACATAGAGTTGAAAAGTCTCTGACATTAGAACGTCAAGTGTGGTTGGAAAATATGGTTGGAAGATAATAGAAATTTGATATCTGATTGCCTTCATATAATTCTAAATTAAGGCCATATTTTTTACTCCAATGATACAATACATTTCTTTTCCTATTGAAATGAGAGGAAACTAAGGAAAATATAAAGCAAGCTGGAATGACTTTTCTTACCTTTTGTTATATGTTGAATCTCATGCTTTCCCAAAGAAGTGTTATTGTTTAAACCCAGAGTATTACTGACTGTAATTTTATCTAAAAACAAAGACTTCGTGTGAAAACTAGTTGAAGTGAGGTCATTTAGGAGTAAAAAAAAAATCATATTCAATATTCATGATATCTTCATAATAAAGAATGAAGACCATGAGAAGACACTCAATAAGAATGCCATTTATAGGCAGTGACAGTTACAAGAATAATATCTACAGAAGCCTAGGAGAGATAAAACAGAAGAAAGGTGATCCTACTAATACTTCTATTTCAGACTTCCATGCTCTAGGAACTATTAGACAATACAATTTTGCTGTTTTAAGCTCAATGTGTGTTCTATCATGTTAAACTATTCCTGAGAAAATAATACATATTCCTAGACTAAGAGAAGAAAAGGCTGAGTTAAAACGTAGAGTGAAATTGACAGCTACTCATTACTGGCCATGTCAGAGAACGTGGAAGGGTTGGGATTTTCTAGAAGCTTGTGGGTTCCTTCCTGTTCTCCCTTGTTGGGAAGAAGTACGCCAGTGCTAGCAGTAAGAGAGCAGAGCTAAGACCAGAAGGTCTGTACTATTGCCTCCTCTGCCCTGAAGAAGTCTAGGAGAGATAAGGCAGAAGCAAAGTGAGCCTACTAACACTTTTATTTCAGATTTAGACATTAGGCTCACTTTACAAACCAAGAGGCCGGCTAGAATTAGCTCTGGCTCTAGAGAAGCCAGACAGTCAAGCCACACTGATTTCAGGATCATTTTCAAATGCATTACTTAAAACTAATCATTCCCCCTTTTTTTTCAGACATGACATCAATGCCTAAAAATCAGATTATTGCATTTTCATGCTTTGGCGTCAGCCAGCTTTGTGTCCTATGAGCTTCACCTAATTTAGGGGTAAAATGATGACTAAAGAAAGAAGCTATCATGGCTCGACCTCATCCTGGCCAATGAGGAAGGTGAACCAGAAAGGTTAGACACTGAAGGCCTCTCTAGGCAACTTAGCAAGATTCTGCCACAAAGTAGAACCTACAGAAAGGGTCAAGGATGCAGTTCCACAATAGGATGCTTGTTTAGCATCCTTAAGGCCCTAGGTTCAGTCTGCAAAACCATGGAGGGGATAATGTTCATCAAAGACAGAGATGATGGTGGTATTTCTCTCCCTATACTAACAAGCCAATGCCTCTGACAAACATTTATTCTCAGTATGCTATGGGTGTTTCCCTATTTCCCTCTCAGTGAAAACCAGAGATGACTGAAAACTTCTGTCTGGTGTAATTCCATTTTTCACAGTGACCACCACAGTTTCTTCAACTGACAAGTTATCTTGTTAATCAAAGTATTTTCTTGGCTCCTGTGAGTAATGTTTTGTTGAGAGGATGGTCCTGGAAGGGGAAAATTGGTAGATTTTTCTTGATGTAAAGGCTACCCAATGTCTCTGTCATTTCTGGAAACAAGGCAGTATCTAGACAAAGCATTGAAGATACAAAAAAAATTCTTGTAAAATTATATATTTTGAAAATTAGAATGTTTAGTAAATTATTCTTCAATATTAAGTTAGTAGTTTTAAAGTTTTAAATTTATCAAAATTGATCATTTGGTGTTAAAAATGTCTAAGTCTTTACAGTTTTTTGTATAAGATGGCTTATGCAAATGGCTTTGTAAGACACCTGAGCAGGTAGGGCCTTTCATCTTTTAAACCATTGCATGTAGTACCCTGGACAAGCTGGGGGAGAGGAAAAAGAAGCAATATGTACAGCAGCTTTTGTTGGGTTGGGCACACGGTAGGATGTTCTACCTGCATTGTTCAGTAAATAGACATCAATTAATACTATTTATTAGATAGAAAACCTGATACATTTAATTTAATAAATTTAATGTTTTTATATAATATATATAGTTATATACATGTATATGCATATATAGGGAGAAAAAGAGAAACATTCTCTAGAAAACATTATTAATCAATGCTATATTTAGAGTTCTAAGCATTTATGGAATTGTTTTTCTGTTTTTGTTTTTACTTTTAAAATAGAAACTCAGTAAAAATTCATTTTTAAAAGTAAACTTAAACTTATGCATGTGTCCAGTTAACAAACATATATCTTCAGCAAACACTGGAAATTCAATAATAACAGACATACAATTGGTGAACATTAAAAGATAGTCATTGGTTAACCATTCCTTCAGTCTCTGCTTCATCTTTGTCCCTGCATTTCTTGTAGTCAGGACAAATCAGGGGTTGAAAGTTTTGTGGATGTGTTGGTGTCCTTATCCCTCCACTGAGAGTCCTGCCTGGCTACAGTAGGTTGCCACTTCAAGTTCCAGATCCCCCACTGCTAGAAATCACAGCCAAACACTAGATGGAGATCAAAATGTCTTGTGGAAAAGTTGAAAGATGGATTTAGGGATCCAGAAAAGATAGGGACTCCTCAAGAAGACTGACAGAGTTAACTAATCTGAACAGTTAGGGGCTCCCAGAGACTGAATCACCAACCAAAAAAGCATGCAGGGGCTGGACTAGGGCCCCCTGCACATATGTAGCAGATGTACAGCTTGGTCTTCATGTGGGTCCTCCATCAACTGGAGCAGAGGCTGTCCTTGACTCTGTTACGTGCCTGTGGATCCTGTTTCCCTAACTGGGATGTCCTGTCTGGCCTTAGTGTGAGAGGATGTACCTAGTTCTGCACAGAATAGGTTGGTACCAAAGGGGAAATTCCCCCTTCTCAGGGGAGAAAGGAAGAGAGGATGGAAGCTGGGGCTATATGAGGTAGGTACTGAAAGGAGGGGAGAGCTACGATCTGAAAGTAAAGTGAGTAAATAAACATCAAAGGAAAAATAGTCAAGGTCTCAATGTTTACCTTAGTTTTCTATTGCTATAATAAACAGCATGACTAAAAGCAACTTGGGGAGAAATGGGTTTATTTGACTTATACACATCCCAGATCTATCTTACTTATAAAACAAAAATAAATAAATAAATAAATAAAATATAACTTATAATTCTCCTTTCCTTTCCTTCTTCTGTTCTTTTCCATGTTTCTGCCTCCCTGTCTCCCTCTCAAATTCCTGGCCACTTTTTCTTTGTTATTGCTACATGTATATGAGTAAATACATAAAAACAATCTGTTTAATACTTTTGGTGTTATGCATATGTAACTTTGGTATTTAATAACTAGTTAGAGGTTCATCCATGGAGAAAACTTTTTCTCCCACTCTCAGTATTCCTTCAATTTGTTTTGTTTTAGAGATTTGGGCATTTGGTTTTCTTTTCTTTTTTTTTTTTTAAGGAGGGCCCAGAAAATTCTACCCCTTCCATTTTAGCATGTTGTTATATTAGTGTTTTCCTTGTTTGCTTCTTCTTTTTCAGCAACGTCCCTGAGGTATACTAGTTGTTGTGTACGTGTATTCAGTGGAGTTGGGTGCCCCAGTATCAGCTGTTCTATACATTTTGAGCAAATTTGGCTTTCTGTAATGATCTTGGCTTGCTTTCTTATACAAACCAGGGCTACCTGCTCACGGGTGGCACTGACCCCAAAGGACTGAACCCTCCCCTGTCAATCATCTATCAAGAAAATACTCCTCTGAGCTTCATCCAGGACCCTCTGAGGGAGACACTCTCTCAATTGCTGTTCCTTCTTCCAAAACAATCCTAGGTTCTATCAACTCCATAAACAACTATAAAACCTAACAACATCTAACCAGCACAATGTCATCTGAAGGAATTGTGAGCTCTGCTCATATTTCCAATATAAGTCCATATTTGGTTCCTCAGTAGAGAGGTTTTGTGTTTGACAGAGAATAGATATCACAGATACGGATGCAGGCATGAATTCTCTCCTAGTCTGGTGTCCCTCATGTCCCCCCATACAATGTTTCTAAGATGTTATGGTCATCGAGAGGGTAATGCTCACATCCCTCTGTGCATGGACAAAGAAGACATTCCCTTACCTTCACAAAGCTTCATCCCTGAGTGTATCGCCAGATTTCCGTGAAAGAACAAAGCGTCATTTGTTCCTACCAGCTAAAGGTGTGTGTAGTGTGTGTGTGGTGTATGTGTGTGTAGTGTGTGTATAGTGTATGTGTATAGTGTGTATGTGTGTGTGTAGTGTATGTGTGTGTAGTGTGTGTGTAGTGCATGTGTATAGTGTGTATGTGTGTGTGTAGTGTGTGTGTGCGCGCGATGTGTCTGTGCATGTGGGAAAAAGAGAGAATTTCTTTGAGAAACATAATTTTTTTTATTACTTGGAACATTTTAAGTGCTAGAAAATAGTTAGATATTATAATACTATTAAATAGCCTGGTAACATAGCTTGCTGCTCTCAGCTCCTTCCAGTCCCCATACACTCTTTACTAAACTTTTATGATGTCTAACTGCACTACATATAGTTGATCTAATACAAAATCCCACTGTAACAACCTTCCTTTTGTACTCAGAGAATGATTGCGGCCTGCTTGCTAACCCTCTCGATTCTAAACAATGATAGCTTAGTTGTCAATGAACCCTGATTTTTTGTGTTTCGTCACAATGCCTATGTGATTCACTGTTTATAATTTTTGAGTTGACACATAAACTGTTGAAGACCAACATAGGATTAGACGTTGAACACAATTTTGACATGAATTAGACTCAACTCTAAGCATGCCCATAGTCTACTGCTCTATTTCTTAAATCGGAGCACAGTTTTGCTTGTACCCTTTTTACTTACTGTTTGTTAGTATTGTCTATTATGCTTTAGTCAAAGATATTTAGATTTGGCTTATTAAAAATATTGTTCAGTTCTTTGTCAGAATTTGCTAGTGCATTGACCCAACATCATAGTTTTTATTCATCTCCTGGAATGGTAGACTTTATAATTTCTCCCTACAAAAAGTGTTGTTTCTCTTATCCATTCTCCTCTGTTTTTTATAGCCTCTTTTAGATGAATTCTGTGACATTACAAGTTAGCCTTTCTCTTCACTCCAGCTGATAAACTCTCTCCTCTCAAGTTGTAAATGATCTGGCATCATAAACCCTTTTGGCCATTCTTTTAATACCCAGAACCATTTGTCATGATAATATCATTAAAATGCAAATACACAGATAGAAAAGGAAACTCAGTTAAGTGAAAAACATTTATTAAAGTTATGATATAATGGTATATAAACATCTTTATTGGTACATTTAATGAAAAGATATAGAGATGCCAAGGCAGTTGTATGGTTGAGAATTCATGGGTGTCCCTGTCATACCGTGGTAAACTATCAACATGTATCCTGGACCTCTGACTCTTACATTCATTCAGAATTTTTCCTAAGCCTTAGGTATAAGTGTTGTATTACAGATGTATCAATTTTATTTAGGCACCTCAGTTACTTATCCCCTGTATTTTGACCAGTTGTGGCTTCTTGTACTAGTCTTCATGTATTGAAAACTGAGATTTCTTTTATGGCAAATAAGAGCTACATTTATCTGTGAGTAGAAGTATTTAAAATAGTTAGAAAATATAATAGTTTAGAACATTGTAGTAGTAGGTTTTCCTCTTAGGTCTATGACCTCTCCAGCCACTGGTAGTTGACTAGGTTTCTAGTACCACACTTGAATTCTCTCTCATTGGGTGGGATTTATGTCCAATTAGACAGCTGTTGATTATCCCCAAGATATAAACGCCAATGCTTTACCTTTGTGGGTATTGTGCAGTCCAGACATCATTGTGGTTCAGAAGCATTCAAGGGTCACAGCATTAGGAAGATTGAGAACCACTGTTCCAGAGACAAATTTCCACATAGGTTGTTCAATCCCAAGTGGTCAGCCTTGAACACATATAAGTATAAGTGAGGCTAAATGGACACAATACATTGTAAATACATGCATGTATGCAATTTTAATGGATAAATTAGACATATTAAGATAGAATTATATATATATTGGTTTATTGAGACAAGTTTTCTCTGTGTATCCCTGGCTGTCCTGGAACTCACTCTGTAGACCAGGCTGGCCTCAAACTCAGAAATCCACCTGCCTCTGCCTCCAAAGTGCTGGGATTAAAGGCTTGTGCTATCACTACCCGGAGGAAGAATGATATTTTTAATATGTGTATATGTAGCACATTTTGGAATCAATAGATTAAGCTAAATGGTATCTCTATTATCTCACATACTTTCCCCCAGAGGACAAAAGATTTAAAATCTACTCTCGTAAGTATTGCTAAGTATTTAATACATTGTTGTTTACCCAGAGATACTTTGAATGTGTTACTTCCATCTAACCTGAAACCTTGCATTCCTTCACCTGTATCTCTGTTCATTTCCTCAGGCCCTACAGCTCTGACAGGCATCCTACTACTGTTTCTGTGAGCTTATTGTTTAGGATTCGACTTGAAAAGAAGATGGTGGTCTTGGGTTTCTATGACTTATTTATTAACTAAATGATGCTCTGACTGTTAATGTCATTGTTTTTCTGGGTACATTAAAAATCAAAGGAAATTCTAATTTTTAGTTAGAATTCAAGGAAGAAAAACAATGTGGATATTTTATCTTTATCTAAGTTAATAGATATCATGTGCTGCATCTATGCATACCTAAGAATGTTTAGACCCCATTTAAAGTCATTTAGGCTCTGGGCAAATATCAATACACATCTGTCATGTTCAATATTTTTTATATTCCCTATCCACTTATCTGCCATGTTGCTGTAGTATTTTTAATGTAGAATACTATTGTTACTGCTAGGGATTGAACCTTGGGTATCATGAATGTAGGCAAGCACTGCACATCTAAGCTGCTACAACCCCAGCCCCTCTACTCTGTATCTTCCTTCTCTGTGGAAACATCCTTGTGTTTCTTCCTTTTTATTTCCTTGGTACTCAGTTCAGTGTCTCATATTGTGGGCACTCAGTAAAGTTTGCTTTATAAGTGAATTAAAGACCTAGACAACTTCTGGTAAGCTTGCCAAGTTACCAGTAATTAAGAGACCTTAATGTAATTACTCACTTGGTCAAGGATCACCGACTCTGGGCCCTGACCTTCAGTCAGAGTTTTTTGTCTAGAAGTGGCTTCCTCACATGATGTGACCTTTCTCTGTGCCTTGGAGTACACTTCATCCCTTCTGAAGTTGCAGCTCCTGGTTTAAGCAGAGTTTCCAAGGTATTTTACTATCTCAAAAATGTACAAATGGAAAACGTAATTGCATTGCTAGATAAAAATATATCTTAATGAATACTAACATGCAAATAAATGTTTCTATTTATAACTGAAAACATTCTAATAATGGAATATAATTTGTTTACAGCAATGCTTCTGAAAAATGTGTTGGCAGATTGTAAATAACCTTAGCCATGTACTTACTGGAAAATCACTTAAATTAGTCTAAATGTATTAATGTAGTTGTTATTCAGGTATAGACTTTTACTTCCACGCTGCCCAGTGCAGCTCTATATAAAGCAAAACACTCAGGATCACCTGGGCATGGCTATCAAGATGCTTCAGCCACTTTTATGGAGAGCTGGTGGGTACAATCCTTGAAGGATTATAATGGTATGGACGCTGAGGGTAAGCAGAGAGGATCAGAATGGGAAAGGAGGAAGAAAGACTGTAGGAGTAGGGATGCACCCCAGACTCCTCCTTAACTGTTGTCAGCAACTGTGCAGCTATCTATGGGAGACTGTGCTCCTGCTCATGAATTCCATCCCATTACCGCCCTCATTATCTCCCTGTGCCTTATCAGGGCTTATTTCTAAATGGCCAGGAAAATCTTATAACTGCATTTCAGGTAACATAACGTTTTTTCAAAACAATGTTAACATCAACCCACAGTAGCTTTCTGTTTGTGTGCAAAAAAAACCCTATTTTTTTCTATGCTTTAAAAAAAGCCTGTTATATAGACAAAGATAGAGATAATGGAGATATAGGTATATTTCAAGTTGAAGAAAAAAAAACTTGCATCGTGTTTACAGGAAGAGAAACAAAAGAGTATAAAGATAAATGAAGTCAAACACATACAAAGTGTTTGATAGACAATTGCAATGATTAATATTTTCCTTTCCTGAATAGTATACTCAAACTTCTCCCTTTGAAAAGGAAAAGAATCCCAAATTCTAAACAGACCATGGAAGACAACAGCTTCCTGTACAACCCGTTATCAGTGGAGCTGTGATCGAGCCTTATCCTCTTATTGTGGAAGACACATGCCTGGTGTGGGAGGGGCCTTCATTACAGGTGCTTGTTGGGAGGAGAGGGAACTGGGAGTCACAAAAGCTGGGATTCCCAATGACTTCTTATGTCTAAAAGGCACCTATGCTGCCAAGTACTAGGGTCAGGCCACATTCTCCCTTTTTCTGCTTCCTGTCTGTCTTTCTCTCTTTGCTTTTGTTTTGATTTGTTTTGTTTTGTTTTGTTTTTTAAACCAGATAATGTATTCCATTTTTTTCTTTATGTCTGCCTATTGTTTTTTCTCTGTGCTTAAGCCCTCCAGCTCTGCCCAAGGCAAAATGCTGCAGAGATTAGAAGATGAAGCAGCAAAGTCAAATCGATCGTGACAGCCAATGAATGCACATACATCTCAAGGAGCAAGTGTTCAACATTGTCGTTCAGGCCTCCCACCTGCATCTACCACACCAAAGCTGCTGCTTGATTTAAGGTTTCAGGAAAGCAAAAAAATCAAAGATCTAACTAAGTGCCAGCAATTCATAGCCTTCAAGTTAAGAAATTAATTCTTCATTAATCTCAAATGAGAGCACTTGCATAGATTCACATCTAGGGTAGGAAAAGTGTATAGAAGCTTATCACATATAAATCAGAAGGAGGCTGAGAAAATGTTTCAGCTTGCTTTAACCACTTCTGCATTACCTGGAGCTCTTTAGCAATTAGATGGCATGTCCTAAGGTCATGGGACCTGCAAAGTAGGCAAGGTGTCTCGGTTTTTGTTTCTCTTGCTGTGAAGAAGCATCATGACCATGGTAACTCTTATAAAGAAAAACATTTAATTGAGGCTAGCCTACAGTTTCAGGGTTTTAATTCATTGTCATGATGGCAGGAAGCATCTCAGTGTGCAGGCAGACATGGTGCTGAACAGTAGCTGAGAGTTTTATGTCCAGATTGGCAGGCAGCAGTAAGGAAGACTGAGACACATACACTGGCTAGACTTGAGTTCCTGAGTCCTCAAAGCTAGCCCACAGTGACCCACTTCCTCCAATCAGGCCACGCCTACTCTAATAAGGCCACACCCACTAGGTCACACCTCCTAATAGTGCCACTCTCAATGACCAAGCATTCAAACAGAGCTGTAAGGACCATTCTTATTCAAACCACCACAGGAGGGATTGCTCCCCATGCTGGAAGCAACCTTAATCAGCTTATCTCATCTTAACAATGTTACCTGCTGTTGAAACAGTTATGTTGACCTAAGAGGTGATTATGACCATCGGACAGGATGTATCATTTAAAAAAAACTAACAGCTTCCTGTGTATACTGCGCCACTTATATATTTAATGTGTACACACATGGACATATTGTATATTTCATTTTTACCTTACCTATCTAAATCCTTTAGGCAGTGATATAGAAATATTAGAAGTATAATACAATATTGTATTATATAATACAATATAATACAAAAGTTTATTTGACACTTATAATTCTTTGAAAGTAATTTTCCTATGTGTGTGTCTGTGTGGAGAGCTGTGCATGTGTGTATGAAAATGGACATGAGGAGGACAGAAACTGATGGTAGATTTTTTTTTTCCCTCTGTTACTGTTCACTTCCATTTTGAGACAGGGTCTCTTGCTGGACCGGAAGCTAGCTGTTTCAGCTGGGTTGGCTGTTAACCAAGGCCCTGGGATTCTTCCATTTCCATTCCCCAGTGTTTGGATAACAGATACCTGCCACCGTGCTTGACATTGTATATCAGTGCTAGAGACCTGAACTCAGGTCGTCTTGCTTCTGCCTCAGACCCTTCATCCACTGAACCACCTCCCCAGTTCCTAGTTTTCCCATTTTCCCAAAGACAGATTTAGATGTAATCCTACTGCCTAATATGTTGATGTTCTATTTTGTCTGAGGACAAAGTGAGGCCCAACAAATATCTCAAATGTCATGAATATTTATGTACCAGTATCATGTTGATAAAAATTTTACTTAATGTCCAACATTTGGAGTATTCTGATAAACCTAAGTTCTGGTATGATAACAGTTAAATTCTAATAGTATCTGTGTTTTCAATATAGGTTAAGTTGGCAGAGAAAATAAGCAAATGACTTGGTGACTGACAAACACTGATAGAGCAAAAGACATTTGTTAGAAAAAAAAAAGTGTGTCTTTTGTTTTTTACTGATTAGGGATTAGGGCAATTTCTTTATATTGTGTAAATACTTATTCATATTTTTCCTTTTTTATTGGATATTTTCTTTACTTACATTTCAAATGTTATTCCCTTTCCCGATTACTCCCCAAAACCTCCTATCCCATACTCCCTCCCCCTGCGTCTATGAGTGTGTTCCCCCACCCACCCACCAACCCACTCATTTCTGCCTCCCCACCCTTGAATTCCCCGACACTAAGGCATTGAACCTCCACAAGTCCAAGAGCCTCTCCTCCCATTGATGCCCTACAAGGCCATCCTCTGCTACATATGAGGCTGGAGACTTGGGTCTCTCCATGTGTACTCCTTGGTCAGTGGTTTAGTCTCTGGGAGCTCTGGGAGGGGATCTGGTAGGTTGATACTGTTGTTCTTCCTCTGGGGTTGCAAACCCCTCCAGCTCCTCCAGTCCTTTCTCTAACTACTTCGTTGAGGATTCCATGCTCAGTCCAATGGTTGGCTGCGAGCATCCACCTTTGTATTTGTCAGGCTCTGGCAGAGTCTCTAAGGAGACAGCTAGATCAGGCTCCTGTCAGCATACACTTCTTGGCATCCACAATAGTGTCTGGGTTTGGTGACTGTATATGGGATGGATCCCCAAGCGGGGCAGTCTCTGGGTGGCTTTCCTTCAGTCTCCGCTCCACACTTTGCCTCTGTATTTGCTCCTGTGAGTATTTTGTTGAGTAGGGATAAAACGAACAGATCCAAAAACCTTCCTAAAATCCACACATATTTTCAAAATGATAGTGTGTTTAGCTTCTACCTTGAAGTAAGCTTGAAGCACCAAGGCTATAGGGCCTTCAGGGACACTTGTGTGAGCAGTTGTTAGAAGCTGATTTTCAGTAAGCACTCAGTAGCACCAGGGGAGTTGGTGGGGAGTTGATTTGAAGAGACCCTTCTATTCTTACTTAGGACAAGACAGTCTGGGAACATTGGTGTATAAATCAGTAATTAAAATTCCATAACAGTTTTATTATTTCTGTAAGCCAATTTACTGTCAGGAAAATCTTTTTTTTTTTCCATACGAAGTTTTAGTCTACTTCCTATAAACACACACACACACACACACACACACACATGACAATAAGCAGTAGAATTATAACGCAGTGAAGGCAGCAGTTAAGGCACCTGCCTCTGTAAATGGGTAATGAAGTGGATCGGTGCTCTTCTGCTGCCTGTGGCCTGCTTTTCCCCTTTGGGAAGGATTGGTGTGCTGGGTCATGCCTGAATGTTCTCTGGGTTTGATATGAAAGACTGACCATCTTGAGCTCTTTATGCCTCTGTCCCAACATTGTTTCCAGTCACCGATGGGTCAAATGGAAGGTCACCCGGGAGTCAGGTGGACATAGCACAAGTGGTCATAAGGGGTAGCTCCAGGCTCGGTAGTGTGAAGGAGAAATAGCTGTTACTATGCTTATTTTATATAACTGGAAGATTAAAGTTCACGTGCTGTGGAGGATCTATTCACCAATAAGAGATGGAAGCTGTTAGTAAAATTCAAATTACCATCAGACCTGGTAGGTGCGGATTTCCCTATCCTTTCCCTTGAATTACTCTTTTAATGACACTCTTAAGTCACCTTGTTCTATAGTGAAAGTCAGACTTAGGACTTTTACATAAGTGAATGATGGGAAGACACCTGTGTGATCTCACTTTTTTTTTTTTTTTTTTTTACTTCCTAGTCAGATTTCCCCAGGAGAACCCATGAGAACTGTTGAAGCTATAATGACAGCAATGTTTTCAATCTATAATTACAAATTCTCCAGTAAGGGAAAAATCCGTTCACAGTAATTTTACAAGCACTGGTAAAGTTCATTGTAAGTTTACCAGTGATTCTTTATAACAATGAGCAAGTTCTTCATTTAGTTTCTCAAATATTTCCAACTCTGTGGGGTTTGCTCTAAGGTCATTCCTATAGAGATTTATAGATAATGACCTAAAGGATGTTCCCCACAATGTGAGAAATAACTACACTTCACCCAAAGGCTGATTCCAGAGATTCAGCCCCTTATCATCCTGTCAGAACTTCAGCAGCTTTGGTGCCTGGTCTCTACCACACAGGTCCAAGGGATTCTCTTCTGAGCATCCTTAGCTCTACCTCTTCTGACCATAATGTGCATCCTACAGTTACTCTCTTCCTCATGATCTGATTCTTTTATCCACTATGTCATCCTACCTTGGCATATTCAAATTGTCCTATGTTTGATTTGATTACTGAGTTGTTTATGACCATTATAGCCAGTGATACATAGGATGAACCATACAAAAGGAAATAGAGTATGCTGAGCAAGTGTACATGTATGGGGATAGGGGGCATGCGTGTGTTTATGTGTGTGTGGATCAAGCACTTCCTTCAATAAACTGCTGCATTTGTGACATTTCCTTTCAGAAACACTTTCTGGGTTTCAATCGCAGGATGTAGTAATAGGTTGGCATTAGCCTGGCTGACAGTGATACTTGTAGTTTCCATAACACAGACTTTGTAGACAGAGTAAGTTGTGTTAAATATTGACAGAGGTCCCTAGAATGGGATAAGGCCTTTTAATGTCATTTTATCTTTAATTATTTACCTAAATACTAAAAGCAGGCTTTTTAGCTTTATTAATCTGCATTTTTCTGGTCAGAGTGTAATAGGAATCTCACAAGAACAATGAGAATCTGTGAAGACAGGGGATTAAAAATCTCACCTTGGGCTACTGATCTATCGTGTGTCTGATCTTTAACTTCTGCACAGTAAGATGTGGTTTGGAAACATCCATCCAGTCCCCACCAGGAGTACCCATGGAGGCAGAATCTTATATTTACTTACCTCATTCTATTATCCCTCTGAGAGCCTCAATTGGCCATAGAGTCATTTGCTAATTTACAGGTTTTCCTTAGTGATGGGTTGTCCTCAGAGTCCTCATGATTATTGAAGGATATAGTGAGCCAACTTATAGTAGGGAACATTGTCAATGCTTGTGTTAATTGAGTGATGTATTTTAATGAGCTGTAAACTACTTCTCCTGTGTAATTTCCCTGGTGAATTTTATTCTTCTCTATTCAAAAATCACTAAGTAAACCATCTGAGAAGGATGCATAAATTTATTTAGATAGACATTAGCCAACAGAAGAAACACAGTGCCATCCAACTATATTAATGCAGGTCTTAATTAAAAAACAATAGAAATACATTTGCCAAGTTGATCAAAATTTAATACAATAAGGAAATATTTTTTCTCTTCTTAACTTTTGGAAAACATACTATTCTCTACACATATTTCTCCTGGGATATTTTAAAATGAAGGACAAAATATTTCAAACTGTCTAGCAGTTTCCTAGGTAATCTTGAGTTTCAACTCACCATATTAATTTTATCTTAATGACACCTTTAAGTCACCTTGTTCTATAGTGAAAGTCAGACTTTGGACTTTTACATAAGTGAATGATGGGGAGACACCTGTGTGATCTCACTTTTTTTTCTTACAGTTTTACCTCTCCAACAACTGGCATTGTAAAGTTGAAAATAGTTAACATTTACATAACAGCTCTTACCTGTGTTCATGAAGTTCCTTGTAAATCTGGGCTTCTACATTTGGAATTTCCTGACCAAATATTTACTGGGACAGTATTTTTGTTCCGGTGTTACAGAGATGCAGACATTTATTAGTCCAGGGTTCCTGAGAATCTTGGGGGGGAGGGCGTGTATAGGAATTGTGAATTTTTATCTGCTTTCCGTCTAACAAGTTAACATGCTACATAAATTTTAGACAGAAACATAGATTTCTTCTGGTAGAGGTGAAGGGTGGTTTGTTGTTAAAGTAATAACATCAGCACATTATCAGCCTCTGAGGATATTCACTACATCCAAATGGGAAAGGGAATGAGAGTTAGGTAACAGCTCCATACACAGGAGGAAGAGAGCTGATCTGAGTAAGCCCTCCCTCCAGCTTATCAAATAAACCAGGACTCTGTGGCTGATTCTTTAGTTCATTGTCTGTTTTACAGGAAGCAGTAAACAGTGTTGCTTTGCTCCAGATGGAGCCTGTATCTCTGGCTTTCAATGGTTGTTCGGTACACAAATAGTACTAAAAAAAATATTCAGAACAAAATTATGATGTTTTCTGTTCTCAAAATATGCATTAAATCAAGAACTCACAGAGAAGAATCCCCCTGCCTTAGATTTATCTCATAGAGTTCTTTCCTGAGTTAATAGGAATGGCCCAGCACGAAGCATGGTTGGTGGAACATGTAACGTTAAACCTTTTCCCTTGCAGCTTCCTTTGTGAAATATGGCTGCTGCTTGCACTATCAACCCCTTTGGATCAACTGGGATTTAAAAAAGAAATCAATTCTTTTTCAAACTCTACAGTTGGGTAGGTGGTGGTGAAGGCAGAGGGGAGATTATACAGCCTCATGACAAAGTACCAGTGCTAGTTACTCCTGAGCTTCCTTGCCCATGTTATTGTTGTTGGTCTGCAGCCAGGAATAACAGCCCACAGAAGGTGGGGAGAATTTCAGAGTTGGAGGCAGGGGACAGTCAGGGAAGTTCCCAGAGGCTCAAGTTGTCAAGCTTAATTAGACCTGGCCATGAGCACAACACAGTCAGGTTTTTTGGCTACTAGAGTCACTGATGGTTGATCTAGCCTTATAGATTTTCTAGAACATTGGGAGGAAGTTCCCACTTCAGACTCTTCCTGCTGGCGTTTATCTCTCATCTATACATTCCCCATCCCCAGATAACCCGAGGCTTATTCTTACATTGCCACAAATTTCACCTTGTCAGTGTCTCACCTTGACATGACAAGACCTACCTACAGACATCCACAAATGAAAGGAATCACCAATAGGACATTTAGTCCACATTACCTGGCTCTGTTTGGCCCTTCTCTAAATGAACTGTATCATTCGTCCACAAAAGGTAAGTTCATCACCCAATGGGCAAGAATTTCTTTCTTTCTTTTTTTCTTTCCCCAATTCCCTGACACTGACTAGGAATCCAGATCAGTGCCTACTACAGAAGTTCATTTTAAAATAAAAATCTTTGTGAAAAATAAATGGATATTGAAATTTGACTTTTATTGTTATTTGCATTATTCCTTGGATGGCAGGCCTACTCTCGTCGATAAGGTGAAAATCTCTCCAGAGTAACGTAGGGTTGGATCTTTCCTTGCTGGATATTGAGTAGTAATAATGAAAGAAGCATAATAGCAGTGACCCCACTGATGGAGATAATGAATTGCATCGATACGGTGATTGTGTTCTTCCACCTTTTCCCTTTGTATGTGGAATTCCCCTCAGTGTCAGAGTGATGGATTATCCCCATTCCTCCAAGGAAAAAGCCTATTCTATCTTAATGCAGGCTTTTAGAAATGAAAAATAATGCATACTACAGTCAACTTTTAATTATCTACACTAATGGAGTGCTCATGCTAAAGAAATAATCCCCAGATAATGTACATTTCCCTTTAGCATGCAAGCATGATCTTGTGTTTTTTAAAATATTAAAATATTAGACATAGCATAGGAGAGTAGAAGCACCTTGAGCCTGTGGATGTAAAACGAGGCTTGGAAGTGACTCAGTGCTGTAGGCTAAACTGGGATGCTCTCCTTACCCTCCGAAAAACCATTCTGTCACTGGAAGTCTCTTTAACTGAGAATATTACCTTTCTGAAGGATTTGAAGATGGACTCTTGATGAAAGAAAACAAGCCAAAATGAGGTTTGGGGAAGTTCAGGAGATGGTACAGCCAATACAGTGCTTGCCTTGCAAACTTAAGACATGAGCCAGATCTCCACGCCTTACATACCACATTAAGATAATCAGACACTAGGGGCAGGACTAGAGCATATTTCTGATCGGGGACTTCAGGAACCTAGTGTTAGCTCCTTAATCTTGGGCTCTGGAAAAAGACAATGTTTCAGTTCGTTATGGCAGTTCAAGGGACCTACTCCAGTTGCTCCAGTTGTCAGCTCAGCTCTTCGCATGTCAACTGAGTCTGCAAGTCCTTTCTCTCTAAGCCTTTTTCCTTATCTCTAAACTGGAAGACAAAGTCAAGTATTATGTCAGGTAGACATAGGCCTTGGTGGAAAGCCATTATTTGCAAGCTTTGATATTGATCTAATTTAGCTGCTCACAAGCTTTTGGTGCCCCCCCCTTCTGCTATGCAAGACAATTTTAATACTCAAAGACACCTCTCTGTGTCTCCAGTGTTAGTGGCATTGCTGGCAGTGATGATAAAGATACAGTGTCTTTTCCTTGAATGCTGTTGTATAACTTATATATAGATGATCTCTATAGTAACTTGCATGGAATGGGGCGACCCTTACTGATAACTGACTTTATCAAAACACTTGGAAAAGTTTTATATAGAAATGTATGCTATTAGTGTAATTATGAAGGCTTCATACTGTACAAAGAAATCTTCCAACTTAAGTTCCCCATGTCCAGGTTTTGCAGGACCCCCACCATATCATGGTGTCTTTTAAATGGGGAGATGATCTTAAAAGAAAGTCCTACGCATAATCAGCAGAGAGCAGATAGGAGACATGAGGAACTGACTCCGTTAAAGCAGGAAAGTGTAGCACACAGTTATGATAACCAAACTCCTGTCTCTCCTTCCCCATGGTGAATCTGCTTGTGTCCCACTCAGTGCCACCACGGCCATGTAATCTCAGAAGAGCAAATGAAAGTCAATCTAGCCCAGAAACACAGTGTCTTAGTTAGGGTTTTTCTTCTGTTTACAGACACCATGACCAAGGAAACTCTTATAAAAACAACATTTAATTGGGGCTGGCTTATAGGTTCAAAGGTTCAGTCCATTCTCATCAAGGCAGGAATATGGCAGCATCCAGGCAGGCCTGGTGCAGGCAGAGCTGAGAGGTCTACATCTTCATCCAAAGGCAAACAGGAGAAGACTAGCATCCAGGCAGCTAGGAAGAGGGTCTTAAAGCCCATGCCCACATTGACACACCTACTGCAAGGCTACACCTCCAAAGAGTGCTGGGCCAAACATATTCAAACCACTACACACAGTGAGGCTGAACATGTGACTTATGTCCCCCTGTACCACTCTATTCAAAACAGCACTCCTGCTTAATGATCTATATCACTTTGTTTAATATTTGGAGAAAAAAATAGGTGGTTGGTATGATCTGTTCAAAAACATAAAATAGACAGCCCGTAGAAAACGTCAGCCAGCAGAATGAAGCATTTTTAAAAAAGCCACCCTTCCTCATAACTGGGCTCTTTAATATACTTCTCTGAACAAAGAGAAAGTATTAAACAGTTGGCTGCTGCAAATATGCAAGTTATTTTGGGGAAGAAAATTGCACCTATAACTTAGTTTCTTGAAAGACTATCACCAATGTCTCAGTTTTCTGATGAAACCTTTTGTCCGGAAGAATATGCAGTTAATTCTTAGGAAGTGACCAGAGGACGTAATACTGGTTTAGAGAAAGCACTGCACTGTCAACATTACTATGACAAACAGCATTCCAAATTATACATCAGAAGCAGCGTTTACTTCTCTGTGTATTAAGACTGTCTGACACACAAACAAGGGGCTAGGCATCAAAAGCTACAGTGCAGCTAAAAATAGGTCAACAATGAAGCTCAGAAGTACTGGCTCTCCGCCAAGGCCTATGCCTACCTGATGTAATTCTAATATATTGACTTGTTTGGTTTACCAATTCACATTAGAAGACAGCAGCACAAAGCAAGGCCAGAAAATCTATTAGAAGGAAATTAAAGACTACAAAACCATGGCAATAGCAGGCCATTAAGTGTGGGTATTAATAACCTCCAAGACCACAATAGTCTCTGAGTGCGTAATTGACAAACGTCAGTCATCAATGCCTGCAAATATGACCTTGACGTTACCAGACGAACAGTAAATAGTGTGCTTTTAAAGTTGGACAAATATATAATATAGTTTCTTTGGCCTTGAAATAGCAGTTGCCTCTTTGGTTAGAAGGCTATGTGTATATTTCAGTAGTAGAGCTTTGCCTAGCATGCATGGCACTTGGGTTCATCCAATAACACACATGCAGAAGCTGAGATGGGGTGAGGGATTCTAGAGTAACTCAGTAATATGGAATGCCTCATTCCCTGGCAGAGCCAGATATATGTGGAGTGTCTTTACAAAGAATGTGCAATTAAAACTATGCCTACTGTTCTTTTAGCCTCAAGGGGGAAGAGAAGGGGAAGGGCAAGAGAGTGTGTAGGGGTGTGGGTATTTATGTATATGCCGATGTGTGTGTGTGTGTGTGTGTGTGTGTGTGTGTGT
>JADRCD010174180.1:0-14771 GCA_019843815.1 Montemys delectorum | reverse complement strand
GGCACGAGCGCCCAGAGAGCCGGAGTGGCGCGAACTCTCCGCGTGTCGGGCATGCTGTTGTTCTGTGCCGTCCATTATCATGGGCGGGGGGGGGGGGGGTATTCAAAATAAAGATGTCTACCAAGAATGTACCAGGGAAGATGGGTGACCATGGCAATCCTTGGAAAGCCTGTGTGTACAAAGTGATGAAGCGGGGGCTGGAGAGATGGCTCAGCGGTTAAGAGCACTGACTGCTCTTCCAGAGGTCCTGAGTTCAAATCCCAGCAACCACATGGTGGCTCACAACCATCCGGCTCACAACCATCCGTAAGGAGATCTGACGCCCTCCTCTGGGGTGTCTGAAGAGAGCAAGAGTGAGCCGGACCTGGAGCAAGCAGGTGGGAAGCAAGCAGAGCCGGAGCAAGAGCTGGAGAGTTGGCTCCTCTTCTGGTGCGTCTGAAAACAGCTATAGTGTACTTACATATAATAAATCAATAAATCTTTAAAAAAAAAAAAAAAGGTGCTGAAACTAACTGAGAGAAGTAAACACAGACCAGACACAGCTTAGCCCAGGCAGGCCTCTCCAGCTCATTTTCAAATCATGAGGAAATGCAGAGGAAAACTGAAAGCATTGTTCATTCTGCAGGGCTTCCCAGAGCATGGCACAGTGCCGTCTCCATCTAGAGAAGCGCAGTGCGTGGGTGAGAACAGTCCTAGGCCCAGTGGCCTCGCTGCAGCCATGCGCTTCTTTGTAGTGCGTGCGTATGTGATGTGGGTGTGGATGTTCATATATGTGAGTGTCTGCATGTGCCTGTGCATGTGGGAGCGCACACATTCTGTACCGCGATGTGTGCGTCTACGCTAGTACATTGTCAGGTGTCCACTTTTCCTGGGATCTACCAAGGGTGGCTCAGGCTCATTCTGTCCTTATGCACGGTCTGAGATGTGGCTTTGCTCTCCTCGTGACGTGATAGTGATGGAGAAGAAAGAGAAGACTCTGGAAGGCTGCTTGGAAAACAAAGGGGGTGGCATAGTACAGCTGTTGGTGGCTGAATAGCCACAGTCCACGAACCATCACAGGCAGGCGTTCCTGCTTTTGGTTTCGGCACTTGATTGAGTTTATAGTGAAGTCAAAACGTTCAAACTACAGCCCTCTCCTTCCGCTTTAAAAAAAAAAAAAAAAAAAAATCAATGTAGTTTCTCTCGAACAGGCATCCTTTGTACCCTGAGAATTTGTTTTCTATCATTATTCCCCAGTGGGAAGTCATGCTTGTTCTCAGCTCAGGTTTGTCTCTGTGGTCACACAGAGGTTCTGAACTTCTCTTAATCATGCCTGAAATCAATAACCACAAAGCAATAAAACCAGACTGTATTATTTGCCAGCCGTGACTTATAAACACAGATGAGCAGGCTCCCTTGAGGTTTGCTTGGGGGTGGGGGGAGGAAGAAACATTTTTTAGCTTTATTTACAAGTAACCCCATCACCCATGCTGAGCTAAGAATCCAGATACTGGCTACTAGGAATCAATACACGCTCAAATTGCTTCATCGATGATATACACATTCTTTATTCCAAGGTTAGCTTGGCTTCTTCGGGGGCAAATGTCCATTGCCTCTATTACAACCATACCATGTTGTTTTGGTTAAAAAAAAAAAATGTGGGAATAAGCAGCTTCTCGTATGGGGACAAGAGCTTGTGTTTGCAGCCCTGGACGTCAGCAGATCCGTCCCTGAGAGCAACGAATAGGACACATGACCAGTGTCTACATCTACTTGTCTCGCTTAGAATATGTATCATATTTACTCGGAAGTTTATCCTTTGAATTCAGGAAAAGATGCTCCTTCAGGAATTGCCCACACAAGCACTGGAGGGTGAATTATGTTGTTCCAGAACGTGCCCCTTGGGCCTAAGGATTATTTTGAGCTGATGGAATTTACACACCAGACTGAAGCAGGGTGTTCCGTCCTTCCTCTCTGCCTGCCTGGAAGCTAGAGCTAAATCTCTTATACGGAAGACACCCCCTTACACCAAAGAAAGTACCATTTACTTCTTCCTCAAGGGTGGGAGGTTGAGGCATGGCACTCTGTACAAACAGAGCTTATAGGAGCAACTTCCCTCAGCCGCCTTAATAGTTCTGTTAATTGCACAATGCCTTTCTTCATTAAGTTCAATACAGAATGGCAAGGTTTTCTTAATGTACACTGGTGTTCTGCTCCCATGTGTTTCTGGGTGAGGATGTCAGATCCCCTGGAACTGGAATTACAGGCAATTGTGAACCACTGTGTAGGTGCTGGGAGTTGAACCCAGGGCCTTTGAAGGAGCAGCCAGTGCTCTTAACTGCTGAGCCATCTCTCCAGCCCCTCAGAATGACAGATTTTATGACTTCTTTGGGCTTTCATTCCCTTAGAAGGCTCTCATGTCACATATCACTCACATTAAGTAAATGTAGGGGCTAGAAAGGTGGCTCAGTAGTTAAGAGCATTGGTTTTTCTTCCAAATGACCTGGGTTCAGTTCTCAGCATCTACATGGCAGTTCACGATTATCTGTAACTCCAGTTCCAGGGGACCCAACAACCTCACCCAGACACATATGCAGGTAAAACACCAATGCGCATGAAATAAAAATAAATGAATGTGTCTGCTCCTTTTTTGTTGATTTATCTTACGTTGATTTAATTCTCTAGCAAGCCAAGACAGACAGAAACTGTAACTAATAGAAGTTCTTCCTCCGTAAGGCTGAGAGATGGATCCAACGGTAAAGTGCTTGCCACACAAGTATGCTTTCTGATTCCGTGCCCAGCATCCACATAAAAAGAACAGAGTTGCCAGGCGGTGGTGGCACATGCCTTTAATCCCAGCACTTGGGAGGCAGAGGCAGGCGGATTTCTGAGTTCCAGGCCAGCCTGATCTACAGAGTGAGTTCCAGGACAGCCAGGACAACACAGAGAAACCCTGACTCGGGGAAAAAAAAAAAAAAAAGAACAGACTTCAGTGGCATGGACTGTTAATCTCAGCATTGGGGAGGTAGAGACAGGCAAGCTGGCCTGCAAGTCTAGCCATATTAGAAAACTCCAGGCTCAATAAGATACATTGTTTCACAAATTAAGGTGGAGTGTGATAGAAGAAGATGCTTGATGTCTACTTGTGACCTAGAGATGCATGGACATACACAATGGAAGAAAACCCTTCCCCCGGATAACATAAAAGTCATCAAACACAGATAAGGTCAAGCTATAACCATATTAGCACATTTTATATCAAATCACTTAATACTTGCATATGCATAATCAATAAATAAATAGTAGTTGCATAAATAAAATAGGCTATGAGGAAAGGAAACATATTCAAAGTTAGTTTTCCACTACTTTACAAAATGAGTGTGCTTGAATCCCTCTGGGCCTCGGTCTCCTCTGAAAAGTCGAGACAATGAAATCTTTCATATTAAGTTATCACAATGATTACATACACAAGACTTAATAAAGCAATGACACAGGGCCTGGCAGGTGGGAGGCCAGGATGACAAGCAGGTTTTCACAAGAGTAGTAACCTGAACCAACATTCCAGGCTGACAGAGAATCCTGAGGTCACCAGCCACGCAGCAGGAGTGGCTTCCACCCTTAGGAGCAGTGCGGAGGAAAGGTTCAAACTTCCTGTTTCTCTGTAAGGATTAAGGAGCCTAGTCTACAAACTAATATGGCAGCTGACAGGCTAATAGACATAACACAAGAATAAACACAAGAATCAAATACGAAGCATGAACTGCCAAGGAATGACCGAATACTTGCTGAAGCTTGAACACTATCTTCACAGGAGAGAAAGACATGGGAGAGGGGTGGAGGCAATTTTAGAGGGTAAATAATGGCTTAGAAGATTAAATGGGTTGGGATAAAGCATCTATGAGCGCCGTCCGCCACCAATACCTTAGATCCACCGGAGAGCTGGCACAGAGCTGGCCTGGCTCATTAGCTGAAGAAGGGAAAGAGGTTCTCAAAAACAAGAGTCAAGGGTACCGGATATGACATGGTGAGTCTGCGCTCAGACATTTAGATTTTATTATTTCTCTGACTTTGGGGGACTCATTTGTGGCTTTTATGTTTCCATCGTTAAAGGGGCAATCAATTCTCCCCCTCTCCACCAAAAAGAGAATAAATGGGCACATTAACTTGTAATTGGTTCTTTGGAACTAAAAGAGTGAGTGTCATGATGTTTGAAAATGGATAATGTCTGTCAGAAGTCTTTAACACTTGGTCCCTGTGGAGAGTTATTAGAAGACAGTGGGACCTTCAAGAGACCCAGTGGGAAGTCCTTAGGTTACTTGGTACATGTCCCAAAGGAAAGTTTTGTAGCCTGGCCTGTCTCTACTTCCTCATTCACCATATAAGTTTGCTCCACCATGGTGTCCCACCATTATATGCTGCCGCTGCCAGAGGCCCAGGGAAAGAAGTTGCCCAATTTTTGATGTGGACTTCCTGAATCAAGTCAAGTAAGCTTTTTGACTTACGAGCTAAATGCCTGTTGTATAGCAACTTTCTACAAAGCTCCTTAAGATGGGGTAACTTCTTAAACACTCAGGAAATTCTGACAGAAAGCTCCTTAAGACTCAGGTAGTAAACAACTCAGAAGCTCCAGAAAGTCCCTAAAACTGACCAGATACACCAACACAGAGATAGACTAGCTGCCTGGAAGAGGTTCAGACCAACTGAGCTGCCTGAAAGATACATTCTGTGGCCTCTTGAGCAGTCTGAGAGCCATGCAGTAACCTGCAGGTGTCCAGCATTCATGAGCCATCTCCCAAGGCTAGGCTCCTGCTATCCTGCCTTTGAGTCATCTTTATTCCTGTAATTAAGCCCACACCCATATTCCTACTACTAACTTTAATAAAAAACTCCCTAGTTCACCAAGTTGGATTTTGGTGGTATATTTACTTTAGTCTGTCCTTGGTTCCCTCTCTGGGGTGAGCAGACATTTATACACATCTCTCCAGGGACAGTGTCACACAACACTGCCAACATTTGATTAAGTAGCTGGAAGCTGACAAATACAGCTGATAACAAAGTCCACCCAGGGGCGGTTCTGCTCCTCTGCCTTCTGTTTCAAGGTAGATAATGAAATTGTGGGGAAGGCAATAGTGTCCTTGCCAGGCCCAGGGAATGGCCGAAGAGGGGTCCCAGAGTCAACTCCTTCCTGCTTTTGGGAGTGGGGGGCAGGGGAGGATGGAGCTACAATTTGTTAACAGCTCTCAGTAGTGGTGCCCATATAAAATCACGTTCTATTTCCCACCTGTACTTCCAGCTGAGTCCCACCCAGCACTCTCCCCGTTCCCCGACGGTGTCTTGGGCAGGCTTTGTAACTTGCCAGTTCTGTTTGTTATCAAAAATCTAGCCTGATTTGCAAATCTACTTCAGTGTTGCTTAAATCTCACTTGCTGACCTTTTTGCACAAAAGCATAGGGGAGTGCCTCAGGGGAGTGACTTGATGATGCTCTAAGTAAGCAGCCCCAGCCCTTCCTTCTGCAGGCTTTTCCAGCAAGATGGAAGGAGGCCCTCAGACCTCAGCCCGCGCTGGGCTGCTGTCTGCTTGTGTACTGTTTTGGTGGGAGTGGCTTTCTTAGGGGAGTTTTACCCCAGTTCTTCCATTTCTAAGGACCAACTCCAAAAGAAAATGTATTCTAGTAGAAATCCATGCCTTCGCCCACCTCACCTCTCTAGTGCAATATTTGGATGAATCCAGGAGCCACATGGCGACCCACTACTCTAGTTCCTTCTCTGGCCTCCCTCCTGTCTGTGAGTCTAAGAAGACCTGGAGCTCTCCATTTCCTCCACAGTGCCCAGGGGCCTCTAGGACTATGGATAAGTTTGTCTTCAGGCTGTCTTGCTGGAGTTTTACGTGTTAGTCTCTCTACTTCAAAGGCATGCTATTCATTTCTATGGCTAACACTGACCATTAGTTTCCCATGATTAACTCTTTAATATGTGCCACTCTGCTCCCCTGAGTTCCAGAACGGGTAATGATGGCTTGGCCAGAAGGGAGGTGCCCTTCTCACACTGAGGACATCCCAAATCTCTACAGGGGTTGGGGGATCACCAGGTAGGGGTGGGAGGAGAGTACACGCCCAACCCCCAGTCTTTGCCCTGGTAAATGAGTGGGCTTCTGTGTTCAGGCTCAGGAATCTGGGTGGTTCCTTAGTACGCTCTCTGGGTGAAGTGGTTGGTGGTCCACTAAACTGGGTCTGGGTCTGTGAGTCCTTAGAAGATCTGACTCCTGGTTCAGTTCAGTCATAGGGAGAACATGTGAAGTGAAAAGTCCCATTGAGTCTCCTCTGGGTTTCAGCAGTGGCTGATGCAACCTCTGCCTACTGTGTAAGAGACGTGAGAGCCTGCTTATTGTGGTGGTGGCATATTCTTACTCCAAAAACCCTACCAGGCTCATTTCTTTTTACAAAGGAGCGAGGGGAAGTGGGAAGGAGAGAGGCACATGTATTTGCTCTTCTACAAGGCCCGAAGGAATGGAAGAAAGGGATGGAGTCAGAGAATTTCTAGGTTGTCATTTTTACATTGCTCTGCTGTGTGTACTCACACATAAGCCCACGAGTAAATACACATTGAACACGTGAGGCCAACCACTTGCTCCTATGTCCCTATGTTACCACGGTTGGAGAAACTTTCTTCTGTTCAGAACACCACCCCAAGTGAGACAGCCAATGCTGTCTTGCTCCCTCCCAGAAAAAAGTGGGCATTCAGGGAAGGAGGAGGGCTTTCACTCAGGGCGTGAGAGGAAGCACTCGAAGAGCACAACAGAAGCTCTGAACCCTTGGAGGCAGTGAGGAGCCACTCAGGAGGCATTACCCATATCAGAGCTCTAGCCCACTGGCAGGGCAGGCATTTGGATACCAATCCAGAGGGATTACTATTAGGTGCCACAGCTTCACAGTAGGTCTCAGGGTGCCAACTGAGAGCCCATCTCCAAAGAGCAAGCCCACAGCCAAGAAGATGGACACTGTAGACATGGTGGGTAAAGAAGCAAGAATGGTAGGGGCCCCCGAGGCAGGATCAGTTCCCAGCAGAGTTGGGAACAGCATCTTAGGAGCAGGAGCAGCAGGTTTGTCCCACATGACACAACTGAGTCCACCAGAGGCAGGAGAGGTAAGCTGGGTGAGTCTTTCCCGTAGCTGAGAGCCAACCTCTCCTGAATGGTGAAGTGCCACACGCGGAGCCAGACTCTGACCCAGAGCCAAACTGATGGGGGGGGGGTGTGGAATCTATGCTTGCATCTTTAGAACCAGGCAGACTCTGATTGGCTGGTTGTGTATATGTAAAGTATGTGTGTGTGTGTGGGGGGGGAATATGGATCCACAGTGCAAAGCCCCCAAATTGTGGAGGAGTCTCAAGTCAGTCCCCTGCTTTCCTCTGGCCACTCCCTCAATGCTGCAGCAAGCAAGGAGAAAGTGAACCAAGAAAGATGGGGGTAAAATATCCCCAGTTTTTCCTTACATCCCGGGTACCACAATGGCCCCAGTCAGGAGAAAGCAGCCTGCTGCTGGCTCTTTGGGCCTAGGAACTTCTGAGCTTTTGGAGGCCCAGCTGCCAACAAAGCTTTATGCACCAAAGATTCCCTCTTTGGCTCTAGCATCAGCTTCTTGTGGGGATGAACCCTGCCCAAGAGCCAAGCTATCCCTTGGATCATTGTTTATGTTACTACTAACATGTTGTTTATCAAGCATGTTATGCCTTCTATCTTATCTAGTGAAATTATGATGTTATGACACTAGGACCACACTGACCTTTTGATGCCCACTAGTCAGCATGCCATATGAAGCACAATGCTTTGCAGCCAGAAGCTTTGCAGTATCGGTTGGCTAGAGGACAAATGGATAGAAAACAAAAAAATACATGAAGCACAAACACTCTGATTCCCATGACCTATTACTGGCTCTATCAGAATAGAAAGCATTTAATAAACCATGAATTGAATACATTGCATAGTCTTAATATAATGGTAGGTTTGTGTCAACAGTTGTCTATTGACATAAACTTGAAGGTTAAGAAATAGGAACAGGGCTGGAGAGATGGCTCAGCGGGTAAGAGTACTGATTGCTCTTCTGAAGGTCCTGAGTTCAAATACCAGCAACCACATGGTGGCTCACAACCATCTGTAATGAGAGCTGATGCTCTATTCTGCCTCTGAAAACAGCTACAGTGTACTTACATATAATAAATAAATAAATCTTTAAAAAAAAAGAAATAGGAACAAACCAATGATGTTATAACATAAGTAAAAACAAATATAATTTCTAGACTAGCGTACAGCCCCATGGTAGAATACTTAACTAACATGTAAAGAAAAGTAGTTTTGACCCCTGTACATACAAAGTAATAGTAAATTTATTTTAAGTATATGCGTTAAAAGCTACCGTGTTTCATCCCAATATTTTTAGTTGATGCTATCAGCTTTATATTCACACACGGAGTCAGGACTCTTGATGCATGGGTTCATTCGGTGCATGCGTTCATTTGGCATATGCGTTCATTTGGCGCATGCGTTCATTTGGTGCACACGTTCAGTCCTGACGACTGCTCAGGCATTTCAAGTTTTCAGTTGTGACGGATGATTACAAAGTAATGAGGCTGCTATTTATGTCTGACTTATGGAATCTGGTTCGTTGTCTTACAGCCGCACAGCATAGTTTCCAAAGGTTTTCTTCTAAACTTGAAGCAATGGTAAGAGATCGATATTCAATCAGTCTCTGCAGAATGTGACGCAGGTTTCAGATCACTAGGGTCTGGAATATTTTTAAGTCAAGAAAAGTCAATAAGTCCCATTTATTCATTTGACGAACATGTATGTTTACTAGGCTCTGTGCACTGAAATACAAAATAAAAGGTGGAGCCCCCTCTCCTCAAGACACTGCAGCTCCTGGATGCTCATGTGAGCAGACAGGCAGAGTGCTAAATGTCATGGTAAAGTAAAGCCATGGTGTTCGGGAGAAAGTGAAGAATGGGACCTATCCAGATTTGGGAGTACCAGGAAAGGCTTTCAAGACAAAGTGATGGATGAGGAGCCGTTTCAAGGATGAATTATTGACTAGATGAGGGAGAGAGAGTATGCCTTAAGAGAACATAAGATGAAAAACCAATACGCAGTATGATGCGTTTTCTTCCCTGGGAAGAGCAGTAGGGAAAGCTACAAAGAACGAGAAAAAGACTAGAAAACTAAGAGGCTTCTGCTTTCAAGGGCGCCATCTTACCAGCAATAATCTTTGTACAAGATGTCTAGTCCCTCCAAAGCCTGGGGATGTAAGACACAGGAACCCACACACCAGAAGCAAATGAGCCACCAGGCCAGATGGCTGTGGTCATGGGGTCAATTCTGTGAAGGCCCAACTGATCAAAATGACCAAAAGAAGTAAGTCTGAGTTATCTATTGTTTAGAGATGGTTTCTATCCATGATGGACATTTCAGGTGTTACACAGCACTACCTGGGAGACCTGACCAAATGTCTACCTACCCCAGAAAGAAATGACAACAGATTAAAGTAAGGATACCACTAAAGTCCATATTGATGAACCAATGGGTTTATGGAGCTCGGTTAAAGGAGTGTGGGTAGCGGATCTTACAGGAGCAGGAAAGGCCGCAGTGTCACCAAAAGCCTGCCTCAGCCTGAGTGGCATGAATACTGGAGTCCTGGCCAACACTAACTGAAGTATCTTCGAGGCCAGTTGGCTGGCCTGCCTCTCTGCCTAGCAGTTTCATTTGTTCTTCGTCTCCTCAGCTGTCCTTATTGATAATAACCCCAGGAGGGAGGAACCGTGTGTATCTGGTCAGTTTCAGGGACTTCCTGAGACTCATACAGATGAGCCTCGATTTAGAACTTCAGAACTGAGTCTTCACTAGCTTCCCTCCAGGGTGAAATGTTTTAAGTTAGAGGAAATTGCTACACAACCTCAGGTCAGGCTTTGAACCCTTTGAACAGCAGAGGGCAGTGGACAGCGTTTCTAAGTGAGTCATGAAAGAAAGAAAGAAAGAAAGAAAGAAAGAAAGAAAGAAAGAAAGAAAGAAAGAAAGAAAGAAAGAAAGAAAGAAAGAAAGAAAGAAAGAAAGGAAGAAAGAAAGAAAGAAAGAAAAAACTTGATCAAGTTTTATAATGACATGGTGAAGAAATTATCCAGTGCATCTTACAGGCAGCCAAAGCTGTGCACAGCATGGCAAATATCCTTCAGTAGTGTATGTTCACACTCATGCATACTGAATTACCCTGCAAAACATATTTCTGCTGTGCTTGTGATGAGACATTTGGTAAATGATGCCTTGGAGGCATCTATGGCCTGATCATGTGTGATCATTGGAGAGGGAGGGAAAATTCAGCAAGGCTTGAGTGTGTGGGGGTCCAAAGGCAGCAACTAAGATTATCACAGAGGATCTTCACGTCAGTATGACCAAGAGAAGAAGTCTAGAGTTGAAGAACCCCATTTCAATCAGGAAAACAAGAAGGGCAGGGGAGGGAATCAAACATGTAGGTTGGAGAGAACCATGGTGAGAAAGTTAGCAATCAAGAAAGGCCCTGGCGAGGGAAAGGCAGATGGTTTTCCCTTATCTTTCTCAGTGATCCTAGCTTGATGGATATGTGTGTGTGAGGATCCACCAAGATGCCCAGAATAACTTCAGGGATCCTGCAACCTCAAGTGCCCAACAAGGAGAAGAAGGACGGGATAGTGCCTAGGCTCGGGTGACAAGGGAGGTGTCATGCTTTAAGGAGAGAAAGGATGATTTGACTTCAGTGTGCATGAGAATGGAGGACTCGGGGTCCACCCACAGTGGTTCTACATAGAAGTTGGGCTGAGTTTGTAGAGTTTATGGGCAGAGTATGTTATTGTTAACGAAGCTCAGGTTACACAGTCTGGAAGGAAAAAGAACTGGAGTCAAAAACTGTGGGAATAAAGTAGTGGTACCCAGTCTCTGTAAGGAGAGAATTGGCAAGTTTGGTACAAATGTTGGCGGCATCACAGTAGCTCCAGAGAGATTTCCTATATATACTCACAGCTGCATAAAGAGCATGACCCCGGGTGCCATGGCTGCCTCTACCTCCAGTTGCCCATTTAAGCACTGCTTTCTCTTTATTGACAAGCAACACAAAAGACATTAAGGATACCGGGTACCGGTTGCTGCAGTATCAACATTGAGTATTGAGTGCCCAGTCATTAGGGAGGTTCTCTTGGTCAGAGTCAGCTTGAAGAAGGGAATTTCTCATAGCACCTGGTGCCATGCACAGGCATCTATAGCAGAGCTCTGAAAACTCAGACACTAGTTCTAGGCCTGATTAGATGGCGTGGTGGTTAGTAGTGATTGTCAACTTAACAGGATCTAGAACCACTGAGGAGACAACTTCTGGGTATGTTCATGAGTAACTTTCTAAATTGGGTTATGTAAAATGAGAAGATCCACTCTAAGTGTGGGTAGTACCATTGTATTGGTTGGGGTCCTAGACAGCATAAAAAGAAAGGAAAAAAAAAAAAAAAACAAGGTTGGACATCTGCTTTCAAACCCTGCTTCCTGAGCATAGATACAACTTGACTGGCATCGTGGTCCTACTGTCGTGTTTTCCCTGCAGGATGCATCTTACCCTCAAACTATAAGTATTTCCTCCATCCCTTCCTCCATCCCTCCCTCCTTCCTCCATCCCTCTTCCATCCTTCCATCTCTCTTTCCTCCATCCCTCCTTCCTCCATCCTTCCCTCCCTCCCTCCTTCCTCCTTTCTTCCTCCCTTCTCTCCTTCCTTCCTTCTTTCCTTCCCTCCTTCCTTCCCTTCCTCTCTCCCTCCCCCTCTCCATCGCTCCTCCCCCCTCTCCCTCCCTTCTTCCATTCCTTCTCCTTGTTAGCATTTTGTTAAATATAACAGGAGTAATAACGAATACAGATGGGAAATAAAAAGCTGCTTGAGCCATCTTTGATCTTCCAATGTGCTAACTCACCTAAGACAAGAAAGTCCTGAATGAGGAGCAAAACCATGCTATGAGCATGCCCTATGATACTCAGCATTGGTGATTTTAAACTGAAAGTTTAAAACAGACTTAAACCACCCAAAGGCAGAAGCTAGTCTGTGGAAAGTTCTTTTAAAATATCAAATAGTTCAATTTAAATAGATAGTTTAGGTTTTACCAATGGGCAATCAAGCTAGACACACCAAAGTGTCAACTTCAAGCCAGCGATATGGTGAGACAAAGTACATTTAAATTATGTTCATGGGAAGATCATTAAATAGAACTTACAAAAGTCCTCTCTGTAGCATATAAGCGAGCAGCAAGTAGGCATGTATATGAAGCAACATATTTTATGCATGCCAGTGTAGACTGGGTCATGTCTTAACATGTTTTCTACCTCTTGCCCTAAAGATGTCTGGTAACTTCAGAGAAAGCGCTATGGAAATTCACCAGAACAGCAAAATGCCTGAGGAACCAAGAATTCCTCATGACAAACTCAGTGTCACTATGTGCAATATGATAATTTTGTTACAAAATTATGCAATCCAATCTAACATAATGGATTTTTAAGTGCATTTGTATTCCTCTTTTTTGCAGACTATATACATGCCAAAATGAAATATTCCGAACTTAAAATCATAACCCAAAAGAAGAGCTACAATTGTTCTATTAACTGTTATACACAACACACACAACTGCGCCATGTGGTAGATACTTAACTATCTGGTTTGTGGTAATCAATTCAGTGTTGCACATCTACCAAAACATCATCTTGTACACAATAAATGTGTTTATTTGTCAATTATACCTCAAAAAGCAAGAGACGAAATCTATAGTGGTTTGTTTTTTATCATGCTAATAATATTTGCCTTTCTAACTAAATGTTTAAGCTTATTTTTTATTAATCATTTTATTCGTTTACATTTCAAATAATGTTCCCCTTCCCAGTTACCCCTCTACAAACCCCCCATACCCTCTCTCCCCTTTGCCTCTATGAGGGTGCTCCTCCGCCCACCTACCCACTCCTTCCTCAGCACCCTGGTATCCCTCTATGCTGGGCATCAAGCCTCCACAGAATCAAGGACCTCCCGGCCCACTGGTCAGATAAGGCCATCCTCTGCTACTTATGTAGCTGGAGCCATGGGTCCCTCCATGTGTATTTGGTTGGTGGTTTAGTCCCTGGGAGCTCTGGGTGGTCCAGTTAGTTGATATTGTTGTCCTTCCTATGGGGTTGCAATCCCCTTCAGCTCCTTCAGTCCTTCCCCTGACTCTTCCATTGGGTTCCCTGGCTCAGTCCGATGGTTGGCTGTGACTGCATCTGTATTGGTCAGGTGCTGGCAGAGCCTCTCAGAGGAACAGCCATCCCAGGGTCCTGTCAGCAAGCGCTTCTTGGCATCAGCAATAGTGTCTGGGTTTGGTGTCTGCAGATGGGATGGATCCCTAGGAGGGACAGTCTCAGGATGGCCTTTCTTTCAGGCTCTGTTCTAATTTTTGTCTCTGTCTTTCCTTTGGACAGGAACATTTCTGGGTTAACAATTTTGAGATGGGTGGGTGGCCCCATCCCTCAACTGAGGGCCATGTCTATCTACTGGAGGTTGTCTCTACAGGTTGTATCTTGCCTTTGTTGGGTATTTTGGATAAAGTCATCACCATTGGCTCCTGGGGTCCTCTTGCCTCCCTGGAGTCTGGGACTTTCTAGTGGCTACCCCCAGTTCCCCATCCTCCACTGTTACATATTTCTATTCAATTTCCTGACCCTCTGTACTTCTTTCCTGTCCCTTCCAATTCTTGATCCTACCCCCCTCCCCCTCCCCCTTCTCTTTTCCTCCCAGGTCCCTCCCTCCCTCTACTTCCTGTGCTTATTTTGTTCCCCGTTCTTTGTAGGATTAAAGCATCCACATTTTGGTCTTCCTTCTTCTTAAGCACCATATGGTTTGTGGGTTGTATCATGGGTATTCTGTGCTTTGGGGCTAATATCCACTTATCAGTGAGTACATACCATGTGTGTCCTTTTGTGTCTGGGTCACATCACTCAAAACATCCTGAATGCTTAACTTTATATGCATGATTTTTTTGAGACAATATCTTACTATGTAGCCCTAGCTGGCCTCAAACTCAGAGATCTGCCCACCTCTGTCTCTGGAGTATTGGAGTTAAAGGCATATGTCACCATGCCTAGCCCAGGTTTTTATTTGATTTTTTTTTCCTTTTATAGATTCACTTTCATTTCATTTTTGGGGTTATAATTACATAATTGTTCTCTTCCCTTTCCTCTCTTCAAACCATTCTTTATCTCAAATTCATGACCTCCTTTTTCATTAATTGTTGTTACATACACATATGGCTATGCATACATATTCCTAAATACAAAACCTGCTCAGTCTGTATAATGTTATTTCTATGTACGTTTTCAGGCATGACTATCTGGAATTATAACCAGTTGGTCTGCTCTTTCCTGGGGAAGACTATTTCTCCTGCTCTCAATACTCTCTAGTTGCTTGTAGATCTTTTTGTAGGCCTACTATGCTCCCACCCACATTAGCACATCCATTGTCTTTTTTCAGTTCATGTTTAGCAGTCATGTTGGTGAGACTTTATGGGTGTAGCTTAGTTTCTTTGTTAAAATGACACCACCTTCAATATTGTATAAGCCTCAAATTCCGCAAGCCGGATCTTCTCCTAAAACCTTAGGACTGGAGTAGTGCTAACTCAAAATACTCAATCTGCTTCTTCAAATCTATAAATATCTAACAAATACCCATTAAATGGCAAGCACTGTGGGAAGTGTTTGGAAACTTCTAGGTTTTTTTTTTTT
>JADRCD010174179.1:0-13326 GCA_019843815.1 Montemys delectorum | reverse complement strand
GTGTGTGTGTGTGTGTGTGTGTGTGTGTGTGTGTGTGTGTGTATTTGATGCAATGAGTGAGAACATTTTCTGGTTTTAAAACTAACATCTCCCACCACAGACTTACACCAAATCTGCAGAATCAAGAATTGTCAGGCCACTTTTATCAAACTGTAAACAAAAGTGACCTTTAGAGATTCTTTAAAAGTTCAAATTTGGTAAGATCTCTGAGAGTTGAAAAAAGGGAGACCAGGGCTTTATAAAAAGTGAGATTTACTCATTGTCCCAGAAGAGGGTTCACGTGTCTAGCAACTTGTTAGAGGATCTCTGAAGTACCCTTATTCTATATCAAATGCTGCCTATAATTTCTAAAGAAACTAGAGCTTTAGTATTTTTCTTAGCTGTTTATCCTAACCTTTCCAACCCACTAGGAGCAGTGGCTCTGTACAGGAAGTCCCTTGATATGATCATCTTAGCTCAACTGTCTATCCTGCTCAAAGGGACATCTGAGATTGTCTTCTGCCTGTCTGTTCCCATGACAGACTAGACTCCAGCCCCATGTTTGTTTCCCCTTCCTCAATTATCCCTAGTTGAGAGCCAGGCCTGGTCAGGTATTACTGGAGACACGAATGCACTATAGTAGAGTCCCATCAAACACATAGTGTGTGCTCTCTACTATTCTTCAGGGAAGAACCACTCCTACCTCACCCTTGTAGCTATGACTATTCAGTAACTGAAGTTACTTGGTTGCTGGGAATTGGTTTCTCTAACAAAATGTAACTTAGTGTCAGTGCTCACAAGATCAAGCATACATGTTCCTAACCAAGGATGCACACACCTAACCAAAGAGTGCCCCGACCTGCAGGACTTAAACAATGAGGTTCTCGAGAAGAGGGAACTGCAATGACAAATTTGGGAACAGGAGACTCAAAGGAAGGAGACAAGACAAAAATTTCTAATCAAATCTCAATTTAGGGAAAGGGACTATTTAAAACTGCAGACCACAAAGGTATTTGCCCAGGTACATGGGCCAAACTGAAATTATTGTTTGGTTACATATCAGCATAAATGGAATGTCCACATTGTAAAATGTCCAGAAAGGACTGTCCTCATTGTGAAAAATCCAGAGAGGAATGTCCTCATTGTAAGGTGTCTCAAAAAGCCCCCTATCATAAAATGTCCTGAGTCAATTGCAGAAACAGAAGCAAGATAGTGGAAGAGACAAAAGAGTGTTAGTAATAGGTGATGGCCCAGGGACAAGATGGAGACTGGTATGCAGGGCTTTTGGGCCCCAACAAAAGAAGAGTTAAGAAAAAAAACTGTAAGAGATTTTAATCTTAGTATGTAACCTGTATATTCTAGACAAACTGTACTTCTTCGGTAAGTGCCTCTAGGAACATCAGGACATAGGATGTTATTTTCACATTGATGTCATTTAGGAAGTGAAACTCTAACCTTACAATCAACCCTTACTTCAGTAGGTAATTTTAAAGTTATTTACACATTCCAAATAGGTGATTTATTAAAATTAATAGGTTCTTTGCCTTGTCTTCTTAAATTTGACTTGCAAGTATCCTGTGATATGTTCTGACTTTTGAACATACTATGGGACTCAGTGCATGTTTTTTTTCTTATGCCTGTCCTAGACGCTTTCACTCAGTGCTACTGTTCTGTCAGTCAGAGTGACTTCTTTTATGGTCAAATTTTTTATCTCTCCAAAAGAGAATTTGCCTACCCACTGTCCTACTTTAGGAATCAGATCCATTCAACAAATATATATTAATACCTATTCAGTGCCTAGGTTTCACATTAGGGAAGCAGGAACACAAATGTAAATTAGTTATAGGTCATTATCCTACTTTCAAATCTAGAGTAATAGAACTTAGACAGATACATGTGTGATTTCAGTACAAGATGAAATAAAGTAAGAATGCACTAGGAATAAAGAGAAGATGAAAGACAAAGGGTAGGGAGGACCTGTCAGTCAGAAGAGGACCTGTCAGGGGAGGATCTGTCAGTCAGGGGAGGACCTGTCAGTCAGAAGAGGACCTGTCAGTCAGGGGAGGACCTGCGAGTCAGGGGAGGACCTGTCAGGGGAAGACCTGTCAGTCAGGGGAGGACCTGTCAGTCAGAATAGGACCTGTCAGTCAGAGGAGGACCTGTCAAGGGAGGACCTGTCATAGGAGGACATTTACATGGATGTATAGGAGTTAAAGGAGACGAGTGAGAGGAACAACATAAGCAGAAAGAAGGGCCCTCAGGGAGTGTGTGTGTGTGTGTGTGTGTGTGTGTGTGTGTGTGTGTATGAGAGAGAGAGAGAGAGAGAGAGAGAGAGAGAGAGAGAGAGAGAGAGAGAATATCCTGAAAATTGCATGTGTAGAGTTCATAGAAGAAAGTGCCAGAGATAAGGCTGGAAAAAGTCACTGGGGGCCAAATAAAA
Organism: Montemys delectorum; assembly: GCA_019843815.1. Classification (NCBI taxonomy): domain Eukaryota; kingdom Metazoa; phylum Chordata; class Mammalia; order Rodentia; family Muridae; genus Montemys; species Montemys delectorum. Next base: position 10,907 of record JADRCD010174179.1, on the reverse strand, counting down.
ATCATTCTCTGAGGTGATTTAGGTCATGTCCTGAGGATGGTAGGAAACATTGGAAGATAGAAAGGATATTCAGCCATCGGTTCTGTCAGTGACAAATAGTTCACCATTGAATTGCTTTTTCCATTTAATTAAGTAGAAGAGAGGGACCATGTCAAGTACGATATTACAAAATGCAGAACAAACATCTGACAAAATGCTGAGAATCACTTGATGCAACAGATCAGCTTCTTATAAATAAATACACTTGGGGATAGAGAGATGGTCCCTACATTAAGAACACTTACTGCTCTTTTCCAGTACCAGAGTTTACTTACCAGCATCCACATCAACAGTGCATAACCACCTGAAATTCAAGTTCATGAACATATACAGACACAAAAACACACATATAAACATAAATAAAAATAAAGGAAATCTCTGAAAATAATCACTATGCTTTAGGGCCAGTTTGCTGACCTCATGAAGGTCTTAAGTAAATATTTGTCTTCTATAGGTCTCAAATTCTCTCTTCTAAAAAAAATAATTATTAATTTTTGCCATTCTCTTTGTTGATTTACATTTCTTTGCCTCTAGTGTTATTCAAGTCTGGCTAAAATGCAATAACAGTTCAGTGCCAATCAAGCTGAAATAGTGACTTGATATTTGAAACTGTGTCACTTCAAACAGCTACTATTTTTGATAATGAATGAAAAAGAGCTATGAGCAAATATGTTCTGAAACACAAATTTACAACCATGATTTTGGCTCCTAGTTACAATGGGAAATTTGTTGCTCATTAGGCTTCTGGAATGCTCCTCCCCAGTCAATACACCTCATTAGTTGGCAGCTCATCCCTCAAGTTCTGCAACACTTCAGAGCCTAGACTATTGAACAGCCCCCTACTGACCAATGTGGCAGAAGAGGACTCAGTAAGTCTTAGTGTGCATCCATTTCTAACGTGACTATGTTGGTGAAACCTTTTCACAGTGTAAGTTCTTTCCCTGTGAGTTACTTCCCAGAAGTAAAGGGACAAACTAGGAAAAGGCTAAGATGGGGAAACACAAGCTGCCTTCTCTTCATGATGTACTTTTCCCAGCTCTGCATTCAACTTCTATTTGAATTACCACCATCAACTTGTCTTAAAACCCCAGATACCCACTTCTGTTTTCACAAAACCTTATGTTTGTTAGTTCTTCTCACTAAATCTGATACTTTTATAATTGGTCTATTTTTAAATCCAGACATCTTTTAGCAAAAGGATACTGAGTTTAAAAATGCTTAGTAGGCCAGGCGGTGGTGGCGCACACCTTTAATCCCACCACTTGGGAGGCAGAGGCTGACAAATTTCTGAGTTCGAGGCCAGCCTGATCTACAAAGTGAGTTCCAGGACAGCCAGGGCTATACAGAGAAACCCTGTCTCGAAAAAATAAATAAATAAATAAATAAATAAATAAATAAATAAATAAAAATAAAATAAATAAATAAAATAAAAAAAGAATGGCTTAGTAGGCCCATGTGCCCTACATGTTAAACTTTTTTCTTAAGATATATTAAAGATTCATTTATTTTTCCTGTTTGTGCATTTGTGTGTGTGAGTGTCCATGTGAGATCCTCGATAGTTAAAGTTGGGTGTTGGGAACCCAACTCTGTTTCTCTGGTCATTGGAAAGAACACACTTCTGTTAAGTAGCATCGGGGATAATAAACCAACACCACGCCACCTGGACAGAAAGAGATGATGTGAGGACTTTTGAAAATAGGAAAATAATTACATAGAATCTTGGCCAGGAAAACTCTCAAAATTATGAAATATATCTATTATTCCTAATAGTGTAGTTTAATTTCATGTATTTTCTGTGTCATCCTAGCAGCTCTATTAAAGTCTAACATGTTGAGTAAGGAGACTCTGATGACGTCAGCTGGAGTGTGATGTCAGATTCAGCATGGGTCTCCCCAGCTTTCTCTCAGTCAGTCCTTTATGCTCAAGCTCATAAACTGCAGCTTCTAGAACATTCGGTAAACCTCTTAGCTTTGAAACTTTCTCTTGCGCCTCATTGCCTGATAAATTACTACTCATCCATTGATGCTCAATTCAAAATTAACTCATTCTTTATTCCACCAGACAGGGTTAGTGACTATAATCAGTGCTTGTACTAATATGCTGTTGCTCTCTTGCCCTGATTTCACACTGTGCCATAATGCTTTAATGAACTGTGAACAGTTCGACTGGGTAAAGGTTGTTACAGCCTAGGACGCCTAACAACATACACTGTGTACATTAAGACTTTGACGCAGCCTTTGAATTTTTCTTTATCATTGCATATACTTTCTACCCTCCTGTATCATACTGCAAACCAAATGGCAGAGATACACTGACCCGTTGGATCTCCATCTATAGACATCTAGGCATTTTAGAACCTCTCATGTTACTAGTAATTTGATGAGACACACTCCACCCCTGCCCCTCCTTAGGTACCTGAATGGGAAGTATGTCTCCTGTTTTCCTGGCCACAGAAAGGGCATTTCTCTCAGAAGTCTGGCTTTCTTTACTGTTCTTCATCCTACCTTCTAGCCTCATGAAGGAGGTTTAGAGCTTGTGCTTGTACAGAGCCAGGCGACATGGCCAGCTTGTGGCTTTAATGGTCTCCTTTCAAATGCAACTTTGTACTTATTGAATTAGAAGGTTCCATCTCCCAGCATTGTAAGTGTTTACCACTGCGGTTGGCGTGAAATCTGTAATAAGCTGCTGGGACAGAAACATGGAATTGACCATGGCTTCCTCTGTCATGAGTACCTTGCAAACAGAGGAGAAATCTTAGTCACATTTTATTTTCAAAAAGATATTATCTATATTCTTAAATGTATGTGGAATGAATGAATGAATGAATGAATGAATGAAGACATGAGCTCCTGCCAAGACGTAGAATATGTCACTTTCCAGTGTTCGAATGAATCCTACTTCTGTGCAGAATGAGGGACTTGAATTGCAACTGAATGTTTTGTAAAGTCTCCTCTAACTCCAGTTATTCAGATCCTAAGAAATACAAAACAAGAGACACTAGCACTGCCTATCCATGGCATGACTTCAAAATATGGCAATGGTCTAGATAGGGTCCAGACAGCTGTCTGACCAATTCTTTGTGTACCACCTCTAACTACGACCTCTACCTTCGCTGATCTACGTAGATCACTGTGCAGGTTGCTTATCTAGCAAGTGTGTATATGGGTGGAATGCCAATCATCTTCTACAAGCACACCCTTCATTTCAAAAGTTCTATTGGGTGGCACTTATAAGGAACTGCAACTGGGTAAATTTAGAGTGTTGAAAACATTCCAAGCCAAAAATATTCCTTGGCACTGGGCCTAGGGCATTTTCATTTGTTGCTAAATTCAATAAATTTTTCACTTCTTTTATATTCCTTACTGTCTGCACCCTTTTTTCTTCTGAAGCAGGCACCTAACCATTTGTATTTATTCTGTCTTGAACACTATAACTAAATTAAGACATGTTACATATGAACAAAATCTTACTTATTATACAGATTTATCTACACTTTAAATGTATCAATCTCATCTAATACATTCCTGATAATGGCACACCACAGGGGTAATTCTTAAAGGTAATTGCACCATAAGCCCTACCCCTGCAGTTAAGATGTCCCTGGATTGAAATATAAACGAAGTGAACTTAGAGACCATTAACCTTACTTTCCTGTACACTCTCAGTAAATGTTTTGCAAGTTTGTGTTCTTTCTCTAGGAGTCTGTCTTATGCATTCTTGGAGACAATACTAACTTTTAAAACTACTAATAAAGAAGTGAAAATGTTTCTGAAATTGAAAAATCTATTTAAGAATCTGTCTCTATGGATGATGTTTTAAGTCTAAGAGAGACTGAGTCCATTACCCACAGAGGGGGACACTGGTCCTTGAACTGGAGAGCAGGGGCACAGACATGGCTTCCTTCCTCATTCTCCTGTGTACACAGTTCAGTTTGCACAGTTCCTTCAGGGAATAACTGAGTCTTATGCATTTGCTGTGGGACTCACATCACCTAAAACAGGATGAGCACACAGTAGGTACCTTTCATTCACTCTCTCATGTGATCATGTATGTAGACCAGGGACACAATACAAAACACACATACAAACCTTTAACCACAGCACCCACTTTGGGGCAATGTAGGAGAAATAGACAAAAAACGCACACGTAAGAAAATGAACCACTAATATATTTAACACAGTAAGCAAAAAATGGAGCCAGAGATGTGTCCAGAGGGAGCTATCAGTGAATGTCACCTGGGAAGAATGACCCAGCATATGATGGAAGAACATTTTAGACAAAAAACAATTGCCTGTCCTGAAGCAAGAATGAACCCAGAGCTGTTGAGCCACCAATGGGCAGATGGCTAACATGCAGGAGCCAGGTACACAATGACAGGAAAAAGCAGCCGAGGTCAACTGCAGCCAGAATTCCCATCGACCTGTAGGAGACCTGTAGTAAGTTGATTTAGCTTCATCATTCTCATCCCTTCTGGGCTACCCAGCTATGTATCCCCACTGGACAGGTGTGAAGAGATTTGGGACAGAGACAGAAGGACCCATCTCTGCTATTGCATCCTTATCTTTTAACCTTTTGTGTTACATATGTACCCTGGGATCTTTATCCTTCTCCGTCCTACAGAATCCTGACATTTATCCTTGCATCTTAGTAAAGAAACTAAACAAGCCCTTGGCAAAACCAAACTGGACTGAGCAGGAATGGAAGTTGCCCTGATGTTCTTAATCTACCACAAGGGGTTTGTCTCTCATAAGAGTGTGTGGAATAGTGCTTAAGAGGGAGCGTGGTCAGGAGTGTGAGGTCACATAGTCACACTGAAACTATAATCAGGAAGGAGACAGACAGGGAGAGACAGAGAAATGGGGGAGGGCGGCCAATGCTCAGCCTTGTCTCCCTTTGATTCTCTTCTTTGTGGAGCTGTTCACATCCATTGTGGGTCCTCTCACCTCACTTAATGTGCTCTAGAACAATCCTCACAGAAACACCTAGTAACGTCTCCTAGGTGATTTCCAGTTAAGCCAATCAGATTGCCAGTTAAGCGCAACAATCACAGGGAAGGAAGGCAGTGAGCAAGGAACTGCCAACACCCCACCCTCTCAACTGGCTCTTTACCATATAGTTGGCTTTTTTAGCTTAGCCGGTTCCTCATTAGCATAAATTATTAGGTGAGGTCAAACGAGTTTGTGCATGCAAAGAAGTGTCAATACTAATGACCTTTGCTCTCTGATTTTTTGTAAGTTTCAGTAAGACTGCAGATGTCAAAGCATTGAATACAGATCCTAGAAAAGTGATTGTTCCATGGGATCAGGAAGCATCTTCATTGCGCCCTTTAACATGATTATTTTTAAACCTCTTAATTTAATATAAACACAGCCTATGTGATTGCATAAGGCTGGAGAACTAACCTGCCTGGATAGTTGTTTCAGTATTACTTTTTTGTATTAGCATAGAGTGGTTGTATATAGTAATGAGTTCTACAGAGGCATTGTCATTCACATTCAGTTTGGCGCATCCAGCACCCTTTCCCGTAACCTTTCTCCCCTCCCTGGGAATCCCCTTCCTTCTCCCACAGTGTGTTCACTCTTCTTTTGTGTTGTTTATATGTGTTGTTTAGCCATATAAAACCTATGAAAACACTCTGTCTTTCAGAATCTGGCTTACTACCTTACAAATGGCATTGCTTTATTCGTTGTGTCTGAATAGAACTCCATTGTGTATACCTACTTCATATTTGCTATCCACTCACTTGCTGACAGACACCTAGGCTTGAGTATTGTGTGTACTGTTAGAATAAGCATATATGCGCACATATTTCTGTGGTACACTGACTTAGATTCCTTTGGTCAGATTCCCATGAGTGATAAAGATGGATCATATGGTACTTCTATTTTAATTTCGCTGGTGGGAATGTAAATGAGTTCAACCACTATGGAAATCAGTATGGAGATTCCTCAAAAAAAAAATTTTAAGAATAAATTTCTTAAAGGAGAAATACCTAGACTTTCCCAAGGGGCTCAAAAAACTGCATGTGCCTGGGTTTTCCCTTAAATTATTAAATGAGTGTTTCTTGGCAAGGCAGCTGTAGTTTATCCAGGACTTCCAGGGAAGCACACTGAGGAGTTCTTGTCTTCCCTAGACAAATGTGACAGTATCACTTAGGAACCAGATTAGAAATATTAGTATTCGCCACCAATGCAACCAAGAGAATCCTTGAGACAGGACTCAGAATTGTATATTTTAGCCACCCTGAGCACACTGCACTTTGAAGACCATTGCTCTCTAGCCCTCTCTCAAATTACATAATGTATATAAATCATGTGCTCAGTTGAAGTTGAAGTTTGGAGCACACAATGAAATTTAAATTAAAAATAATTAAATAAACAATTTTTTGGCTAAGTATGGCCTGTGTAACACTTGGGTTGCACATTACCTGAACAAGCCCGTTGCTCTCTGAAACCTGCCCTGATTTCACTTACAAAATAAGGCACCATTGCTAGGCTGAAGACTCTTGAGAAAATTCAGATCCTGTTTTTCTGTTTTTTTGGTTTTTTTTTTTTTAACTTTTATTGCATTATGATGAGAAAAGTTACATGATTTCAATTTGTCTGAATTTGTTAACATTTAAAAACATATTTTAAGTAAATAGAATTAAATCACATTCTTGTTTCCCTTTTGTACCCCAACTCCTCGCAGAGACCCCTCTTCAATACCTACAATATCTTTTTTGTCATATTCTTTAAAATTTATAAAATGTTATAATAAAAAGATTATTATAAAAGTTGTTTGATATAAAACAATCAATTTAATAGTGTTATGTAGATGCTTGTCTACAGCAATACTGCAAATACATACACTTTTCTCACTATAAATTTCAAATAACTCCAACCAGATTCTTATCCTCACCTAATGTCTGTACCACCTTCCATGTAGAACCATTGTTCATTGAAACAGTTGGTAAATGACTCTATGGATAGACCTGTTCTCTGTGGACTGAGAATAAAGTCACACACTCAAGTCAAATAGCTTTTTGACCATAGCAGGAAGTCTATATCTAAAAATCGTGCCTACAATTCATTCCTTGGTGCAGCAGAACTGTCAACTCTCAGCTTAGCTATGATAGAGGTAAAATCCTTCAGTGATTTGAGGGTCATTGAAGTACAGACTTATTACAATGAAATCCAATGTCTAAATATTGTTCTTATTTTGGGCTTGTACCACAGAAAGAGCCAAGATTTTAAACTCTACTAAATACAAAACAAACAAACAAAAAGATTTTACATATTTATGTTCATTTAAGAAAATACTAGTAGTGATGTATTATTTTGAAATATACAGTTAATATGTTTGGAGTTATTTGAAATTTATAGTCAGATCCTGTTTTCACATGTGTGCACTAGGGCAGGAGTCTGCCTTGTAGCAAGTGCATGGAGTCTTGGTAATTAATTGTTGCTCTTAAATCTCACCCTGAGTAGCAAAACTATTGACTATCCTGTGACATTGTCAATGTCCTGGAGTGGAGGGAGATCAAAAACAATCAGTCCACCTTATATTCTCCAGCACAGAGCCTGGAGTCTCCTGATATCAACCCTTAGTCCTATCTCCCTTCCTGTTCTGCCAAAGCACCTAACTTGTGTTCTGGGTCTGTAGTTAGAAGGATTATGTATAAGTAAAGTCTTTGCACATGCAAAGTCCAAAATGATAATAAGAAAGGCTGTTCCTATGAGAATATATTAAGTGTGTTTCCAGAAGCAGAGGAAAGAAGGTAGTTGTCAAGGTGCAATAGTATTCTCACGTTTGATGGAAGCTCAAGTCTAGATGAGGCACTGTTATCTTTAAAAGATACTGAGCTATAGATTGAGGTATATCTTCCAATGAGGAGCACTCTAGCAATTGTATCTTCAAAGCTGCTATTTTCATGTCAACAGTGTTGTTAAGCTTTCCTGATTCGGTCAAGTGTCGCATTAAAATGGGGGGTAGAGCACAAGGTGGGCCCCATAGCTAATATGAATCATAAGAAGACAGAAGAGTAAACACAAATGCTGCATAGGGACAAATGGGATGGATTAATAGTGCAAGAAAAGAGGTTCAACTTAAAATGAGTTTAAAGTTCATTGTAACTTTCACATCTTGGATATTTATTTTCCTTCAGTCAAGACTCAGCTATTTACAACATATGAAGGTTCTTTTTTTAAAAAAAAAATCACTGTTATAAGTCCAGGAAATCCTGACTCAGAAGCATGTGCTCTGCTGCTGAGGTCCACTCTCCACCCTATTTCATTAGGGGTATTAGTGCTTAGCCTTGCCCTGTTAGCTGAGCTGCTTCCTCACAGGCTGCAAGCCACCCATACAGAGGGGAGGAGTAACTCACTGCTCTTCAAAGGTGGACAATATTTATTTTTGATGATTAAGTTTTATTTCCAAGTTCTGTGAGCACCTCATGCTTTGAGAAGAATGGTCTACAGATGAGAGATCAGGTAGAAATATAATAAATTCCCAGGCCTACTCAACTCATTGGTTTGGATTAGAAACTAGAAACAAAGAAAATATAAAATTTTGTTTAGAATGGTTTATGCTTTCTCTCAGTTTAATTAATTACAATTATACATTTGTATTTAAAAATTTACAAATCATATATATTTGTATATGATGCATATACAAATATGCATGTATGATATACATCTATGATGTATGTGATATTTGTATAAATATATGCATGATATAATGTTTTAAAATATATATCCAACAATGGCTCATTCCTGAATTATGTTAATTATCTCACATAGTTATCATTTTTATAATAATATCTAAAAATATAACAATTTACAAAGTAAAATATTGTTACTTTTGTCAGACTTAGAAGTACAACAGTACTTTAGAAATCCATAAGAAATGTCATAGTGCAACTGTTATGTTGCACTTTGAACTCAAGTCTTCTGAGTCCAAAGCCCAAGGCGTGGCCTTTCCCTTCACTGTGCTTGCCTTTAGCAGGAACACTTTCAAGATTCAATGCCTCCATTCAGCAATGATAGAACGGTGGGGTTCCAGGCCTCAGAACGCTCTCTTTTCTGTAGAACATGTATATAAATCTGTTTTCCCTAGAAAATATGTATATATACCGTTTTGACTTTGTTATTCTGAATTTGGTTTGGAAGAGCCAGCTTAGGGACAGCTTGCCTTAGACAGTTTGGAACTTAGTGAAGCATCATCCATGAGAGGTTTCCTGTATGCCTGGCACTCCTTCGGGCACTCTGTAAACCCCAATACACACACACACACACACACACACACACACACACACATACACACACACATACACACACACATACACACACACATACACACACACAGACATACACACACAGACATACACACACACAGACACACACACACAGACACACATACACACACACACATAAACACACACAGACACACACACAGACACACACAGACACATACACAGACACACATAGACACACACAAACACACACACATATACACATACACACACACACACATACACACACACATACACACACATATACACATACACACACATACACACACGCATACACACACATACACACACACATACACACATACACACACATATACACATACACACACATACACACACACATACACACACAGACACACACACAGACACACACACACATACAAAATGCATGTACACATTCATATACACAAAGTGGAGACATATTGCCTACCCTCAAGGACAATGACATCTAACAGAGGTTAGGAAAGAGGAAGAATTCTTTCAATAAACCTAAATGCCTCTTGTATTTTAGAGATAGGCCGGTAGCATTTTTAATGGAAGCAAAAAGGAGGATATGGATCCAGGAAATAGAATCCAGAGGATTGGGGACAAACAACTGGCATGGTCTGGTGAATTCCTTAAATGTGACTGGCATGTCCTGGTGGTTGCCAGGAAGGAGCAATGTACAGAACAGAAGCACAGTGAGATGAAGTAGGTAGATGTAACAACGACTGTAACACAAGGCCCCAGACAAGTTAGTCAAGGCTGTGTGGTTATCCCAGAAGCTGCCGTCGTTTTCTGTGTTACCTTGACAAAGGCCAGCTGCTATCTGAGTGCACGTTATTTCTGGGTGGGTTTTTATATTTTTGGAGTAGACTGGTATTCCAATCAGTGAATTCATTCAGGAGATTGCCCTCCTCAATGTATCTAAACTTGACCTATCTTCTAAGTATTTACACCTACATGGAATCAAGGCAGAGGCAAAGGAAATTATACGTGTTTTTCTGCCTCACTCTTCGACTGAAACACGTCATCTATGCACCATTGGTTCCTTTGGTCCTCAGACCTTTGGGCTAGCTTGGAACTATCCCACTAGCTTCCAGTCTCCACTTGATGATGACAGATCACATGTTTATTAAGCTCTATATTCAAGAGGCAATCCATCATTTTATATACATATGCTCTTTTATTTATGGTGAGGTTATGTCCTCATAAGGGCATCATAAGCTGAAAATATTACATGTCAAAGGTGTGTTTAAATCAGTGATCTTAATGAACATGCTAAGTTAACCCAGACATTTCAGAGTAAAAGTTTAGCCTGGTCATCCTATCTTGGACTCAGAACTGCAGCCCATTCACCCACTAGCAATTGAAAATCTTTCTACAACTTGTTCCTAAGTCAGGAAGAGTTCAAACACTGGCAATTCCACTGAATGAGCATCACCAATTTTATACTAGAGGGGGAAAAAAAACCCTTAAAGTATTTTAAGTTATGATCTCTCTCTCTCTCTGTCTCTCTCTCTGTGTCTCTCTCTCTGTGTCTCTCTCTCTCTCTCTCTCTCTCTCTCTCTCTATCTCTCTCTGTCTGTCTCTCTCT
>JADRCD010174178.1:10052-25606 GCA_019843815.1 Montemys delectorum | reverse complement strand
AACATAAGGAGCAAAACTACACCCTAGAAGAAGCAAGAAAGTAATCTTTCAACAAATCCACACAAATCTAATTCCACCTCTTACAACAAAAACAACAGGAAGTAACAATTACTTTTTCTTAATATCTTAATATGAAAATTAATATTCCCAGCATATCCTAATCGATTGAAATCCAAAAATATGAGGAATTAGAAATTTATTGACTGTCATCCAATGGTCTCTCTAATTTGGTAATTGGAGAAATAGGTCCAATATTATACAATCCATATACACTTTCAGCTTGTTTGTTCGTGGCAATGTCTTGCTGTGTATAACATAATGGTCTTGAGATCTTGCTTCTCCTATCTCAGCCTCTCTATTAGTAATATTGTTTATTTCATGTTTTTACACTATACTATGGTTTTCAGAACAGCTTACATATTTTAAAAGTATTTATATACCAAAAGAAATGTAGACAATTAAATTGGGAGGGGGTTTGTAAGAGAACAACAAAGAGTAAGACTGAAGGCTTTGCTTGAGGTTTGTAACTTTTGTATCGTTAACACAGTAAGAGCCAAGATTTTAAGCTCTACTAAATACAAAACAAACAAACAAACAAACAAATACACTTTATATATTTATGTTCATTTAAGAAAATATTAGTAGTGATGTATTATATTGAAATATACAGTTAATATGTTTGGAGTTATTTAAAATTTACATTGAGAAAAATGTATGTATTTTCAGTATTGCTGTAGATAAGCATCTACATAAGACTGTTAAATTGTTGTTTTATATCAAACAACTTTTATAAAACTCATTTTTATTATTATAATATTTTATAAATTTTAAAGAATATGGCAAAAAAGATATTGTAGGTATTGAAGGGGAGGTCTCTGGGAGGAGTTGGGGTATAAAAGGAAAACAAAAATTTGTTTGTTATAAATGTGATTTAATTCTATTTATTTAAAATATGTTTTTAAATGTTAACAAATTCAGATAAGTTGAAATCATGTAACTTTTCTCATTATAATGCAATAAAACTTAAAAAAAGAAAAACATAAGGAGAATGGAAAAATAAAACTCACTTTACACTGATGAGATTCCATATCCATGTCTTGATGAAGTTTGTCCTGACTGTCTCTTTGATGGCCACTTTTGCATGGCTGGTGCCGTCTGCAGTGTCATGAACTAAAACAAGAGAGGGAGAGAGAAAGACACGAAAAAAATGTTCTATGCAGAAAGAGCAAAAGTATGTGCTGTGCGTCCATGCCACATGCCTAGTTAAGCTGTGCGTGTGTGCGTGTGTGTGTGTGTGTATGTGTGTGTGTGTGTGCACACATGTGCACACGAGTGATGTGTGACCACCTGTGAGGTACCATGGGAGGCCACAGGTTGATTTCAGATGTTTTCCTTACTTGTTTTTCCATCTTAGTTTTTGAGGCAGGGCCTCACTGAACCTGCACCTTGCTGTGTCAGGTAGACTGGCCAGCCAATAGTCCCTGGAGACTACCTGTGGCTGCTCCTGAGCACTAGGGTGACAGGTGTGCACTGGCACGCCTTGCATTTACGTGGGTACTAGGGACCAAACTCAGGTCCGCACAGCACACAGTTTACCCACCGAGCCATCTCTCTGTCCCTTTAGATGAGCTCTTAATTTCTCATAAATCCTAATCTCAACTGAAGTATCACTCTTTTGGTGTTCAAATTTCAATATTTGCTTAAAAGTTACAACAAACAAACACCACATGATCCACAGCCAAGTCTGGATGAATTAAATGTCCTCTCTGACTTTTGTCTGACATGCTGGTACCCGCTAACTCTGCTGACTCTCACTATTTTTGCTTAAGTTTTTTAGTGTCATTAATACTTGTAATTCTCCAGAACATATTCCTTTCTAGGAGTGGCCTATAGGCTACGTACAATGCACTTAGTTAGTGTTTCTACACCAAAATAGTAACTACTGAGCTGGGCATGGTGACATATGCTTTCAGACCCCAGTATTTGAGAGGTAGAGTCAGGATAATCAGACTTCAAGGTCATCCTTTAATACATAAAAAATCTGAGGCCAGCCTGAGTTACATGCATCACACCATGTCAAGTTGCTGCCTGTATTATCCTTGGTAATTGTCGTCACATCTATTTTGAGGCCAGCCTGAGCTATGGGGTAAGACCCTGTCTTAAGAAACAAACAAAAACTGAAAAAAAAAAAAAAAAAAAAAAGAACCAAAACCTGGGCTTCCTTTTATATTAGGAGCTAAGTATTCTTTATCACCAAAAATATTTCCAACCCCATCTTGTTGAACTGCAGAAATTCTAGTTCTTGCTTTAAATCATCCTAAATCATCTATAAGCCTTTGCTTTGCACGTTTTTTTGTTTTTTTGTTTTTTTATCTTGCAAACACTCAATCAAAGAATCCTATTGAACAGCACTCCAACAGGAAGTTCTAGATTACCCACAGGCAGAAGGAGGTGGCGCGCCACCACCGTACATCATTATCCGTTCATTTGGGTGATCCAACGTCCTCAGCAAGGGATGGTTTTCCTGGGATGAACACACTTCCGGTTTCCGGTAACGGAGATTTGTAAAAATTTTCAGACCCATGTTCTTTCAGAGGAAGACACAAAAAATTGTACATTGCTTTCTTGAGAGAATTATGAGAGGTCTACTGTCATAAAAACCAGACAACAACTATGCACGTTTTCTGTGCAGCCAGGATTCAAGATCACAGAAATCAAGTCTCCAGTAATCGCTACTTCTATTATATTATTATTATTATTATTATTATTATTATTATAGATTTATTTATTTATTTTATGTATGTGAGTTACACTGTAGCTGTACAGATGGTTGTGAGCCTTCATGTGGTTGCTGGGAACTGAATTTTTAGGACCTCTGCTTGCTCTGGTCAACCCCTCTCACTCTGGTCAGCCTTGCTCGCTCAGTCTCTGCTTGCTTCGGCCCAAAGATTTATTTATTATTATATGTAAGTACACTGTAGCTGTCTTCAGACACAGCAGAAGAGGGCATCAGATCTCATTACAGATGGTTGTGAGCCATCATGTGGTTTCTGGGATTTGAACTCAGGACCTTCCGGAGAGCAGTCAGTGCTCTTATCCGCTGAGCCTTCTCGCCAGCCCTTCTATTATTATTAATGTACTAATATTTCCATTTTTCCATTTATGCTTAAGGGAATACAAGAAATCAGTACCCTTGCTGTCTTAATTAACAGCAAACATGCATGCTCATGTGCACATGCATGTCCATACAGTGCACATGCGTTAATCAGCAGCCCTGAGACTTGAACTAAAGCCTGTCTAGTTCAGTGTCCTCTTCTTCATCCACAGTGACTCTGATCATAAAGACCCCTGCGCGGCCTCTGAGCACATGTAGCTGGCAGCCTCCCTTTGTGTGGAATACAGACTGTAAGTTACCTTCTTGTTTTAACTATTGACACATAAGATATATTGCAAGAAATTGGATACCATCTTATCAGGGTCCCATGATTCTAGCCACACAATTTCTTTTTAGCAAAAAGAAAAAAAAAAGCCACCAGGATTAACATCTCTTTTTTTTAAAAAAGAGTACTCTGTCAGCGCAGTATTGAAAGAATCTATAGTGTGAGAGAGACAGGATCAGGACCACTAAACCTACAAGAGGAAATGTTTTACAAACTCATCTGTGATCTTACCCTGATAAGGTTAGAGAGGTCTCCATCCCAAACATTGCTTGTAGGTGTGTAATACAGTCCATTGTGGAACAGGTCTTTCTGAGGAATGCATGGCTCTGCTTGCTCGTCATCCAAGTTGAGACCATTATAGAAATAGCCATAGTGATAGATAAATGGGAGCATGTTGTACACCTAGGAGGCGAAGACATGGTGCCTGGTGACTTGAAGCACCCCTTGCGTAATTATGAGACTGGAAAAGTTTGTGTCATAACCATTTACTACTGAGTCAACTTTCCAAAAATTCAAATGAGGAGACCAATATTGTTTTATGTAGTCAATGTTATTTGCAAACTTTTTTGGCTGCTCGTGCAGGTTTTGGGATAGCAAATAAGAAAGGTCATGGAGAACTCTTGGTTGCTCCAAAGCCTAGTACACAGATAACTGTCTGAAGTGATATTAGTAGAGTTTCTAGCCCTGGAGGATGACGTCAGGTGCCTGAAACTAAGTATTAATGAATTAAAACCTTCTAGATAAAATATTGCCTCAAGCAATGGACAAGCAGCCAAAGTACTTTATATATTCACAGGAAACTATGTCCTTATGATGTCCAGTACTAAATGCAATGGATGTGCACCAATCAAAAAAGTGAACAAGGAGTGAGATCAACAACTTATACTTTTACAATTAAAAGGGACAGTGATTATTCCTGTAATCTTTCAGTCAATAGTAGAATTATGGGCACCATGTTCTGAAAGACTGCAAGAAAAGTTGAGACTATGTAAAACTGAAGGAAAGCCTAGGAAACTATATGAGTGGAAGGAGAAGGACATAAAGGGATTGGAAAAAAAAAACAAAACCAAATTCATTCCATGTAAAAACACTCCAACAACTCATGTCAAAGTAGGAACCATCTTCTCTGGACACATTAGCTCCCAGTAAGAGGGAAGGGCTTGAAATGAAGGGGTGGCTTCCATTTGCTCAAATCGAAGTTATCAGGTGGGTATCAGGTCGGGGAAATAGTAGTGTCAATAGAGATGATCACCAACCCTTGGAGACGGTGCTTAAAGGAGGGAAGGATGGAGCAGGATAAAACAGAGGACACACGTTAGTTACTGAAGCACCTCAGTCCAAATAATCAACTAACGAGAGAAAAGCACTGATCAGATATTTTGGAATAAAGAGAATATTCACAAATTGACATGCAAGGTATTTAAAAAGACCATGAATCAGAAATTTAACAGAGAAAGTACTAACATGGACAAAACCAAGGAAGAAATAATTTAGAGTGAACTCAGAAGACTAACACTTCAGAAATAAACTCTAAAGGCTAAAGACCCCAAGGAAAAACAAATGATAGACAGAAATCAGCCATTGTTTGTTGAGGCAGGGGATCGTGGCTTTGAACCCCTGACTTCCCTGTGTCTGCCTCCCAAGCCACAGGGAGGCAGATACCCACCCAGTATCATCACACCCAGCATGCCCAGCTTCTAGAAGAGAAATAGAACAAAAGAGAAAAAAGAAAGAGTCGAAGCAGGTCACAGGCAAACTTGAGAGTTTGAGCGCATGTGAAATGAGCTAACACATGAATGAAAAGTTCTAGAAAGGGAAGAAGTCAAAAAGCTTGGTTTTTAAGTTATAATGCAGACCAAGCTTTGGATTTCCTCCCACACAATAAATCCTAAGAGATATCTTACTAAAATTTTTAGTTTAAATATAACGGAGGGAAAAAAAATTCCTCCAAAGCCTCCAGACAAGAAGGTCAAATAACCTACCAGAGAGAATAAGTTAGTCTGACAGCATAATTCCTTAAAAAGAAAGTTAACAGTGAGTTTCAAGGGAGCAGGGTTTTCAAGAAACCTAAACAAAAATATAAGCCCCAAATTTGATAGTCACATAACGCGTGTTCCATTCTTCTTTATTTTCAAAAGGTTTTATTTGTTGTTAGCTCTGTTTTTTTTTTCTTTTTTGGCTTTTTTTTTTTTTTTTGAAAGCAGGCCTCATGCAGCTGAGGTTGGCCCTCAACCCCTGATCCTCCTACCTGTACCCCCCAAGTGCTGACGTCACAGGTGTTCACCCAGCTTCTACGTGGAGGCTTTAGAAAAACGATTCTGAGTATGAAGGTGTGATGGAATTCTTGTACCCTTCTGAGGAAAAGCTAGCAGGGAATATACTTTATGTAGCTGAAAGGTGACCTGGAAACAGGGGTAGCTCAGGAGTAATAACGAAGCACAGCTGTGAGCAAGATGTGCTCTCCCAAGGAAGGAAGGATCAGTTTTAAGGTGAGAGAAAGGGAACAGTTAAAGACTATTGACTGTGGAGCTCGTCACTGACTAAGGTCTCTGGTTATTACTTAGAACAACTGGCTGGGTTTGAAGGTTACACAAGGAAATTGAAGCAATACTATTCTTGAGAAAGTCACTACAATAAAATTTCAAAGCTGTGTGTGTTGACTTTAATTTCAGCACTCAGAGGCAGAGGCAGGTTAGGAGCATTCCAGAGAACCTGGGTTCGATTCCCAGCATGCATAGACATATATGCAGACAAGATGTTTATACACATAAAATAATAAAATATTTTATCTTAATCTCTTAAGATATGTAGCAGAGCTACATTCTAGCTTCAATCGAGAGATAATACTTAAATGAGCCAACTTTTATAAAACAAGCACAGGAAGTGGTTAAGAGACTGTCATTGGCAGGTCACTAGGAGCTCATGTTCCTCTCTCTACTAAGGCCAGAACAAGGCAAGGTAGCTACTGTCCTCATAGTGTAATTCTGCACTGGAATCAGGCAAGCAGAATACAGAGGCATGGAATGAAAAGGAAGGAAGCAAGTGGGGGAAGGAGGAAGGAAGGAAGGAAGGAAAGGTGGGAGGGAGGAAGGAGGGAGGAGAGACAGGGAGGGAGGATGAGAAAAAGAAAACTTTCTATTTGATGGCAACACTGTGATACACAGAAACAGAGACCAATGAGAAATATAATTCAATTATCCAAGTAATTTAGCAATTATTCAAGTAATTGTAAATTATTGTACGAAACAGCTGCCAGGTTCATAAATAACAATCGAATAAATAGTGGAAGAAAGCCTTATTTACAACAGCAACAGAGTCATTATGGCACACTTGTGAACAAATAAAACGTTTACATAAGAAAACTGTTTAAAGTGTAATTTAGAAGTAACAGAAAAGTTATACTTGGAAAAATTCTAAAAAGCCATTTTACAATTCTGAATTGGAATATTCCCCCACTGAAGTTAATTTGTAAATCCTATGTAACCACAGTGAAAATACCAGTTAGCTTTCCATCCTGGAGCTAGAGAAGTTAGAAGTAAGTTGGATATTGGGAATCAATTAGAATAGCAAGGGATGCCCTGGAATTGAGATGCATGGAGTTACCCGACCAAAGGAGTTGATTCCCACCAAAAATTAATCTCTATCATTAAAACTGTGAGACTGACATAGGAAAAGAAAACCAATGGAACATAAAACAGATAAATAAACAGAATAAATAGAAATGCAGTCCGGGATAAGGGCAATGTCTCATGTCACCCAAGCAGAGATAACATGTCAACTGGATATATATATTTTAAAGATGAACTAGATAGGTATCTCATACTCAAGGAAAGAGGACTCCCTGAAAAACAAAATCAGTTTTCAAGACTGGTACAAAGAAAGTAAAGCCAGGCCTGGGTCATCCTGGGACAGGAGATTAGTTAGTATTTAGAAAATAATTGGGCATTGTCAAAGAATGTAAAGACCAACTTAAAAAAACAACGTTCTCGCCGGGCGGTGGTGGCACACGCCTTTAATCCCAGCACTTGGGAGGCAGAGGCAGGCGGATTTCTGAGTTCCAGGCCAGCCTGGTCTACAGAGTGAGTTCCAGGATAGCCAGAGCTACACAGAGAAACCCTGTCTCGAAAAACAAAAACAAAACAAAACAAAACAAAAAACCAACACTCTCACTGCGATTTTAAATTATCACATTGTTTTAGAGTTTTTAACCTGTTATAATTATGTATAGAGTTCTGTATTGCTGCGAATGCCAGATGGAAAGCGCACATAGTTAATAACTCATGCTAATAACTGAGAAAGGAGCACAGAAGCAAAGACTTGATACTTTCAACATGTCCCAAATCCCAGGTAAAAGCATCCTAGGAAGGTCAGGGCTTGCAGCCACACAGCTTGGGGACACTGGGGAACAATGCTGCTTACGCTCTCGGGTGTCATTTCTTGTCTGTGGTTCAGTAGAAGGGCACTTTTGTCCACTGCTTGCAGGGCACAGAAGGAGTCAGGGGATGCTTGGAGATGAAGACTGGTGTTAGAGCCGGGCAGGTCCTTGTCCCTAGAGAACTTTATGCTAACCTGAAGTGGAGGAAGGGAACTAGTGAGGGAACAGGTAATCACACGGGAAGAAAGCTTGAATGAATCCTGTCCTTCCCAAACAAAACGATTTCTGTACATACAGTTTCCTGCCCATTCTCAGTTCCCTGTGGGAATATCTTTCCGTTTCTCCAACTCCCCCAGCTTGCCATGACCAGGCCTCAGCAAGATAACGCTTTGTGACTCTCGATCTTTGGTAATTTAACTGGAAGATTACTGTGTAAGGATCATGAGGGGGCCAGACAGAAACAGGGCTGGAGAGATGGCCCAGTGGGTGAGAATCAAGCGATCAAGGCTGACAGCTTGAGGTCTATCCAACCAGAACGGTGGCAGGAGAGAATGGAGTCCTGCAAACTGTCCCTCCGATCTTGGTGCACTCATTTCATGGGCATGCATGCGTGCGCGCATGCGCACAAACATATGCACCAAATAAATTCATGTAAGAAACGAAGCTTTAAAAGGAGGTAGCAGGAAGCACACCCTGCTGATAAGGGAAACATCACCTTGTTTTTAAAGCACTTCTCGATGTGGAGCTTGACACTATCCGCAACGATTTCCCCACTAGGGTGGAGGGTGTAGACGAACAGGTCAGCCTCTGGCGCCAGATCAGCATTGATGCTGATTGGGAAAGAGAAGTTCCCATTCCAGGCTGTGGAAACAGGCAGTTCACAGATGACACCATGCTGGCGCTTGCGTGTCTCTCTGCGTTTGTTTAGATGAAGGGGAATGGCATGTGGATAGAGAAATGACCTGTGCCTTGCTCAGATGTAAAAAGGGGACTTATACCCAGATGAAGAGCCTACAGTAGGACTCTCTTAGACATCACTTTTCTACAGTGTGCATGACTAACTGACTAATGGGTGTAGCCAAGTCTTGTCAACTTGACACACTAGAGTCAGCTGGAAAGAGGAAACCTCAACTGCCTCTGTCTGATTGGCCCGTGGACCTTTTCTTGACTAATGATGGACATGGAGGGCCTAGCCTGCGGGTTGTGCCACTCCTGGACAGGAGGACTTAGGTCATGTAAGAAAGCAGGCTGAGCAAGCCATCGAGAGCAAGCCAGTCCTCCATGGTTTCTGCTCCAGTTCCTGCCTCCAGGTCCCTGCCTTGAATTCCTGCTCCGACTTCCCTCCATGACGGACTGTTACCTGAAGTCTAAGATGAAATAAATCCTTTCTCCCTGAAGTTGCTTTTGGCTAGGGTTTAATCACAGCAGTAGAAAGCAAACTAGGGTAATGATAGGAAGGCGGCAATTGCCATTTTCCAACTATTCAGTGTTACCTCAGGTCATGCTACCTCCTGCCCTCCAACTGCACGTGGTAGTAAGTGCTCATCCTAAAGTGTAGAAAGTATGGAGGTAAGGTATGTATTCCAAAGCAAGTGCATCGTATCCACCTTGAACTCTGACTTCCTTCTGTCCGCTGAGGAAGATGCCTCCTCTCACCATCACCTGTGCCAGACAGAGAAGGCACAGTGTGAGTATTGAACGCACATCGTATCACGCCCTCCCGTGTAATAGTGCCCATTCTGTCCTGTACAAGGTAGCGCCACAAACGAATACTAAAAGGGAACGTCACACACGTTGGGCCAGAACAAGGAAGAAACTCAAAGTTCTGCGAAGCCATCTAATGCGTGTGAGAGGTAGCTACTTCACCTGCCTGTTATCTACCCATCTGGTCCATGCTGTGACATGCGATGCCCATAAGGCCGACTAGATGACTCACTCACTGTTCATGGAACTTTATCTAATAGTGTCTTGGGCCTACTTCCTTTTCTAGTGTGGTGAGTCTAATTGATTCCACTGATGTTTCCAGTTAGGAATATACAGCTGAGAAGACCAGAGCTTAGAGCTTCTGAACAACGTGTTCAAGGTGGACGCATGTGCTTGAGGACCAGGAGAGAGTGGAGGGATGGAAGTAGGAGTGGCTTAATTTCCAAGTCTGTTTTCACTCTCCCAGAAAACAGAGGTGAGAGAGGATGAGAACAGATTCCTTTTCTGCTTTCCATGTTTCTTAACCCTTCACACATGGTCATAAACATTTGATATGAAGTATGACGGAATGATTGAAGAAGCAAGTGTCTCAGTCTTAGGGAACTCGGATTGCCTGGGATCATTTTGCAAGCAGAACTCATTTATGGAGCCAAGAGTTATTCAACGGCAAAGTGGGTAGGTGGAGCTCACTCAGATTGACAAGGTCTGACAGATGGCACCTCCTAAGCTGTGCTATGCTGATTAGACAGAGCTGCCAGCTGAAACTTACCAAATAGAAGAAGGTCACATCTGAGGCCTCCTTGTAGGCCTCGGGGTTTAAGGAGTAAAGTACCGAGACCATCTTTTCTTGATCACATGGCAGCTGCTTTGGCTCGAGAACGATCTTCATGAAGCTGCTGGTCTGGGAGTAAAAGCGTGAGATGGAGAAGTAGGCGTCCAAATACTCAGGGGACAACCAGCTGGAACGATGGCAGCTTCGAGGTCGAACATAGACGGCCTGGCAAGGCAGAAGCAAAGGAAAGGCTTTAGAACAATGGGCATCTCCAAGACAGGGAGTGCTACTGGGCACAAGGCTTGACATCTTGCCCAACCAGGAAGGAAGCTAGCTCACAGCTGTTATTGTGGAGGTTGGTGACACGGCTCACCATGTGAGGGCACTTGCCACCAAGCTGGGCCATCCAAGTTTTATTCTCGGGACCATTGTGGTGGGAAGGAGAGAACTGATTCCTATAAAGTTTCTGTGACTGTCCGACTGGACTAACAGTGAATTGTTCTGTTTTTTTACTTTGCTTGTGTGTCTGGGGTGTGTGTGAGGGGAACGATTGGCTATGCATCCCAGTGTGACCTGCAACTCAAGATCCTCCTGTCTCAGTATCTTAAGTGCTAGATTTACAGGCATACTTTGGATTTTCACTTTTAATCACAGTCAGAGAATTAGATTTAAGTTCTGTATCTTCCACCTGCAGGCAAGCCATCACAAATTGTTTAACTGCAAACTTCTGCGGAAGCTTCAGAAAAGAAATCTCAGGGCATGTCCCTGTCTATGCACAGGGTGATGTAAGGGAGAAGGCCAGATTTCCTTATGTGTCACTTCTACTTCCACAGGAGACATACTGGTCACAATAGTCGCTGTGGGTAGCATTTTGCCTTCTGAACTCTGCTCTCGCTGAGTACTGAATGGGCAAGCGAGCCACAGAAAAGAGGCTACTGTCTAAGAGCCTTCCGTGCTCCAAGTCCCTAGCACTGGGGCCTCTGTGGGATCCTTGACAGTCTATGCCAGCCCTTGGATGTCTTACTTTCAAGCTGATCTGTGCACCAAATATCTCTGAAGTGTTAATGGAAAATAGAGCTTCCCCGTTCTCATCGGTGGTGTAATTTCCTACAGGTTTGCCGTCGAGCTCCAGTTGCAAAAGCTTGTTCACCAGTGGTGTGTTATTGGGACCAGAAAATTTAAGCTGGGCAGAAGCAGAAGTGTTAATATTCTTAGGACACGAAACTCCACATTTCTGCAAGGAATTTTTCATCCACGATAGCGATCACAACATAAACTTCAGTGAATAGAAATATCCATTCCACTCATTGTGCGTATGTGTCTGCACATAAAGCAGAAGCTGCTGCTTTTATACATTGGTTTCTTTTAGCCCTAGAATTTCCCAAGCATATCAGACATAGTAATATTAAAAATGGATTATAAACCTACAATAAAAGTGTCTGGAAAATTTCAAGGGGTAATCTGTGAACAGAGAAAAACCCGAAGAAGTTCCTTTCAAAGTACCAGGCAAACCTACAGTTCCAGAATAAGTGATCCCTCTCTTGTAGAAAGAATCCATGCTCTCAAAGCTCACGGTGCCAAGCACTGAAGTGATAAAAACTGTGTGTGTTTTACTCATCTGCACACCTGTAAGACACAATGGAACATAGCATCAGGAAGAAATTAATCATTTGGACAGACACCCCAAGGGTGGGCCATGCATCCTAGTGGTATCTTAAGGATATGTGAGGGTGTGGATTCAATCCCTCGACTCCCCACAAAAGCCATCTTGAAAGATGTTGCATTTTACCATCGTGAGGGACAATTAATTCACAATTAACAGTTGATGTTGCTAACTTCACATTTTTTTTTTCCCCTCAGTGGTTGGTAGGAAGTTACCTGTCTGTACCTGTTACCTGTTAATCGTTACCTGTTCCAAGTTCTGTAACCATTACGTTAGCATTCAACGTCATCAACAACCCAGAGCGGTACAACTGGAAGACTTTTGTATTGACAATGTGAGAAGCACAGCCGTCTTTCAGCTGAGAAATAAACAGAGACAGAATGAAAAAGTTAGGGACCCAAGAGTCTTATGGAACTTTAGCACGGGTACCTTCCACCCCTGTGTACTGAGGTCTCCCTCGGTGACATGAACAGAGAAAGAATTAAAGCAGGGGACCAGCTGCGAGTATGTCAAGAGAAGGGGTTCAAGGAACTCGTACCTGGAGTAACATAGGCATGAAATAGTTAAAGGATGAGAATAAAGCTAATGATATCTTGAGAATAAGAGATTAACCCCCTGGAGAAACATTGACAACAGACGAACCAACACTCCTTAGATGAAGCATGTCCACGTCAGCAGCTGTTAATGTCTGCTATTTGAAATCGGGGAAAATGTACATTTTCACTACTTACAGCAGTAACTAGAAACCTGTAAATTTAGTTATACTTTAAAATAATAGGTACTAACTTCAAATGTTAAACTTACAGCAGTAACTAGAAAAATTGTAGATTTAGTTATATTTTAAAATAATAGGTACTGACTTCAGATGTTAATATTGGAAGGATACACTCCTTCATTGGACCCTCGAAGCTATCACTTGCTCTAGGCAGTATTATTACACCCATCATGTAGGCATATACATGCACATGAATTTTTAAAAGAATTAAAAAGATAAAATTAGGGCTGGCGAGATGGCTCAGCGGTTAAGAGCACTGACTGCTCTTCAGAAGGTCCTGAGTTCGGATCCCAGCAACCACATGGTGGCTCACAACCACCCGTAATGAGATCTGAAGCCCTCTTCTGGTGTGTCCGAAGACAGCTACAGTGTATTACGATGGAGTGAGCGGGGGCCAGACTGAGCAGAGGTCCTGAGTTCAATTCCCGGCAGCCACACACATGATGGCTCACGGCCATCTGTACAGCTACAGTGTACTCATACACATAAAATAAATAAATAAATCTTTAAAAAGATAAAATTAAAACCAGTGACTTACAGACATGCAGAAAAACTATTCATAAAGATAAAGCCCAGCAGAATAGGTGAGGTTTTCATAACTGGGATTTAGAATGAAGGAGACCACAGAAGTCTGGAACAACGGACATAGAACATTCTGGGTTGCAGTGTTTCTGAATGAACTGCCTGAGGAAGGATCCTCCAAGGAAAAAAACCACAGATAGTACAGTCAGGGAAGCCAATGAGCAACTTTGCAGGTCTAAAAACCTGCAGGCAAAGGCACCCGGGAGCAGAGGAACTACGTTAAACACCGTATTATCTTCATGTTCCTCACTTGACTTAGCTCTCACCCCTATTAGCCTAAAGTGCTATAAATCCTTTAAATAAGTGGCACTAAATCCCTATAAGGAGGTCCCCGCCCCCCACTCTGGAGTAAGCCCGTGGTCTGCGTCCGCACCTGCACAGTGAACTGCTCACAGATTTCCTTCTCATCGTTCTCACAATACCCCGGGGAGAAGAGCTCTCTGCACACTTTTATCTGGGCTTTTCCCTGCACAGGTTGGCCATAGGTGTACCTGGTGGGCAAAGCAGCGTCGTGATTACAAATGGGCAACATCACAGTGACACTTCCGGACTTTACTAGAAATCATACACGAAGCCTTGAAACAGGTATTTCTACCTAACTGCCTCTAGGGCTATTTCTCCCACAGAATTCGGGTGAAATTAGATATTTAATTTATGAAGAGGATCTGGTTGGTTTAAGAAAAACAAACAAGTTAAAGTTTCGTTCAATTTTAGGTGATCTAATATATCAGTAGAGAAAAATTTAATGAGCAAAAATTTAAAAATTTATCTAATTTGTTACAAGTACTGGAAAATGAGCTGTTTTTGTTAGTAAATGCATATGAACATATGCATAGGCAAAATTTGATGGTTTTGGATATTGAAGTCTTTCCAGATCAGTATTTTAAACTTTATTCTTATTTTACCACCATCTAACATATAAACGTATTAAATGTGTTGGCACCAAGAGTGTGTGTACGAGCCATCATTGCATTAACAGCTTATTTCCTGATAAAGCACAATACAATTTTTTTCTTAAAGCTCAAAGGCAAAACCAGGCATTATGATTTTTGCTTGTTTGTTTTTATAATTTGAGGATTATTTTGACTTTTATAAAATTAACAGCACATGTAAAATGTGTGTATAATAAAGCTGAGTGTTTTAAGCTTGCAGATTGCAATGCCCTTTCAATAATTGTCCAGCTCTGGTGTTGGTCATATGTTTAATACAACATTTAACTCATTTTTTTCCTCTAGTAATTTTGGTTACTGAGAAAAAGTAACTCACTTCTACACATTGTGTTTTGGGGAAGCGAAGGTCAGAGTCGGATCCATGTCCACCACGTTTGCTCCATCCATCCTGCTAATGTGCTCTGTGCTTGTGAGATTTCAACCCAGCCTACATCACCAAAACCATCTATGAGTTTTGATGAAACAGAGGCTGGACCAATGCTGGATAACAGTGTCTATTATATTGGCTATTCTTCTGCCTTTCATTTACTAACTACTTTCTTTGCAGGTTAGCATACAACTTTGGAGCATGTAGGCTACTGTCTTTGTTTGGGACAGAATGTCATTCTCATTGTTGTGATTTGAGTGACTTTTAGTAGATGATAAGATGATGATGATTACTATCATTATTTACTTGTGGGTCAATATTCTTTCTTCACTCTTAAAAGCCTGTTCATTCCTGAGATTGCTAACATAATCTGGCTTTCCAGGTTCCAAACTAAATTTGTGGGCAAAATGAAAGTGTGGGTGGTTGACCTAGCATTTTTCACCTCAGTGGTTGGCACTGACAGACACAGACTACATCAGAACTACTGACATTTACATATTTATGAATAAATGCTCTGTCTGCATGTACACCTGACTACCAGAAGTGGAGCATCCGATCCCATTATGGGTGGTCAAGAGCTACCATGTAGGTGCTGTGAATTGAACCGAGGACTTCTGGAAGAACAGCCGGCATTCTTATCCGCTGAGCCATCTCTCCAGCCAGGACACCAACTGGAGAGATTCATCCCTCTAGCACTTAAGGAGGTTTTGAGAAGTCAGAATAGAAAATTATCATCCCAAATAATATTAAGAAGCTGCCAACTCTGTGTTAGCATTTGGTCGTCATGTGTTTTCAGGATTCCTAAGAAAAGAGAGTGGGTTCTCCAGTGTTCTGTTGCATTTATCTATCTATCTATCTATCTATCTATCTGTCTATCTGTCTATCTATCTATCTATCTATCTATCTATCTATCTATCTATCTATCT
>JADRCD010174178.1:0-10042 GCA_019843815.1 Montemys delectorum | reverse complement strand
TCTATCTATCTATCTATCTATCTATCTATCTATCTATCTATCTATCTATCTACCTATCTATCTATTTTATTTTTTTAGCATTTAACTGGGCAGACAAATAAATTGTGGGTAATCATGATAATGTGAGTGTTTGGTTTGTAGAAGGGTTTTCTGATGAAACCAGTTTAGGATGTTGGATTTATTCAACTTTACATTATTTATCCCAGCATTTTTAGCACAGATTATCTATGATCTCACATATATTAAACACATTCAGCTACTTTGCACTGAAACTCTGATCCTTCTCTGAAAGAAACAGACTGGTTCCAAGATTCTCTGGGGAGATCATGAAGAGCCCCCCACCTCTGGTCACATGTTTGCCAGGTAACCCTTTACAGACTGCAGCTTCGATATGTTAAAGAATATCCAAAGGTTAGTGTTTTTATGCTATCTGTTAAAGCATCCAGGAACTCTCACCAGGTGCTTGTTCAAAGGACGGCACCAAACTGCCCAGGTGTAACTCTCTACTCACCAGAAGACTCGCAAGCCTGGTGCTATCCCAGCACTCATGGCTGGCAATTCTCTATAAAACTGAGATGATAACAGTTCCTATCTCATGACATCATGGGGATAATTTTTGTAGCTGTCACCTACTAAATATTGTCTGTTTTAAATTATTGTTACACATTTAGGAGATATCACAAAAAGGTTAAATAAAGGGCATCAGAAATAATTTTCCAAATAGAAGATAAATGTTATTAAGATGAGATAAGATGTTTTTATGTTACTGGGCTGAGATAAATTCAAACTAAATTATAAACTTCCTTATTTCCATGAAATTTTGATAGCTCATTTTCTTTTTTAAAATGAGAACACTCAATGATGGTAAAGATTCAATGAAGCCAGTCCTTTCATAACAGTTTCTGGAGTTAGGGGAACACCATCGCATTTAGAAGACTAAAAGAATACTATATATTTTGACTTGCTAATTCCCTTTAGGGAAATGTTTTGTAAGTAAATAATTCAGTTCTAAATCAGGATATTATACAGTTTCATAGGAGACATCTACTACAAATGTACTAACTACTAGAAACACAATGTAACGGACTACATGTTATATAGTAGAACAATAAGTAAAATCTCTATTTTCCTATGAAGATATTCTTACAAGATAAGGAATTGGAATAGATAGAAAGGCAAGAAAAATATAGAGACATGTGTTTTTAAATATTGGAGAGAATGGGTAGAAAAGAATAAATATAATCAGAGAAAATTTTTCACAAAGCATGAGGAGGAAATCAGCTATGATGTGTTAGCAATTGGTTAGAATGCACCGGAGTTTTTATGTTTTTCTTTATAGTTTTCAAACATTTAAAATTTCTACAGTAATTTTAATATTACAATATAGATAAAGTTTTATGGTTAAGCTTAAGGTGATTTACCCGTGGGGATAAATGACTAAACACTTACTTTGCACATGTAACCATTTGAAATTGATTGTCTGCAATCGTTATTGTCTCTGGTGCAGTGAGCTCAACTTCAAATTTGGGCAATACTGCAAACAAAAAACACACTTCAGCTGACAAAGCTGGAGAGCAAAACGCTACAGCAACTATAGCAAGCTTTCCATGCAAGCTCTTTTCCTCCAAAGGCCCCAGCCAGTGCCCTGAGTCTGTGAAGGTGCCTCCTTGAAGGTCAGTTTATTCTGTTTCTTTTGTTGTTGGTGGTGTTGGTGTTGGTTGGCTAATTATTTATTTATTTAGCCCAAAAAATCACCCACTGTTATGTTTTAATCTCTTAGATCCTTTCTAGGAGAGTACCTGAATTTCAGAAAATGAGAAATATTTCTTAGTTGAGGGATGGGGTGGGCAAGGATCAGGGTAAGACTTGGGCCCAGAATGAGGCATAGAGAGGACCCAGGGTGGAACAGAAGAGCAGACAGCGGAGACCCAACCTGAGCTCAGTTCCTGTTCCTGTGTCTAAAACGTTGTGTTTTGTTGCTTTGAACTTGTGTGTAGGAGAATCGAAACAGAAGTTGGTTACCTTCTCGATTAACGGTGAAATGATCTACCACCGCCATTCCTGATTGTTTTTCTATGACGATTGTGTAATCCCCCAATATTGGTTCCGACGTCAGTTGGAATGAGAGCTGGGTGATATTTCTGAAAGTGGTCACGTTTATCCACTGAAAAATCACATTGCTTTGGGGATCCTTGAAACAGTGAGGGAAGGACAGTCAGAGGTTGTGTGTGTAAAACTCCCCTTTCCTTTTTATTCTGGTGTACTCTGTAGTTACTGGGAAGAAAGAGTGAACTACTCTAATGCTTGACTAATGACCTCAGACACTGAAACAATAGCTGCTGCAACATATTCAAGGTCAACTGATATTTTTTCTTAAAACTAATATTCATGTGAAAAATAATTTATAACTAATGCCTTTGGTTTTTTTCTTTCCAGAGTGGAGTAGTATAATCAAAGAATTAAAAAATTTCAACATAGTGAGTCCAGTCTCCTGCTCCGCAAAGTAGAGTGGACTCATACCAGTGAGTATATAAGAGAACCAACATTTGAAATGATTGTCGCAGTGGTGCCGGAGAGATGGCTCAGTGGTTCAGAGCACTTGTTGCTCTTCTAGAATACCTAGGTTCTATTCCCTGCACCTTCATGGTGGCTCACAACCTTATGTAACTCCAGTTCGAGGGGATCTGACCCTGTCTTCTGGACTCTGAAGGCACTGCATGCATATGGTGCAAATATATACATGCAGGCAAAACACCCAGGCACCCATGTGTGATGTAGTTAAATCAACACATTATTTAATTAATTAAAAATGGTTGCCACAGATTTCCACTTGGTCCCTTTCTATGTTGGTCATGGATTATGCAGTTGCACCTAAGTGGAATTTCTGTGATTTTAAAAAGCAGGCACAGCTGTCAGAACACAACCTTCATTTGCTTTCAGCCAGTTGCCACACAAATTCACTTCAATAAACATTTCACACTTTCCAACTCTGATTTAAAGAGATTATGTTTAAAAGATTTGATTCAAAAGATTATTGTTTAATAGATTATGTAAGGAAACAAAATTGTTACTACCATTTCAAAAGTTTTAGTGATTTGTTTTCATCTTCTATAATGTTTAGAAAACTGAATATCCTGGACCTCTGTTCTGTTAGGCTGCCCATGAGATCCCATGCTGGCAGAATAAATTCTTCCAAAAAGAGCAAGACTTTACATGCACTGAGGCTAAAACACCCCACTCTGTAACACTGGTGCTGTTCAGAATGCCCACACGAACACGTTGTGACTTGTGAATGGTGAACTTTTGTCTAAGCCAGAATTAAGCTTTGTGTTTCTTTCAGTAGAATACAGTGTTACCTGGGTCAGATGTGAAAGCAAAGGATTGGGTAATGTAGAGAATGTGGGACTGCTAACCTGAAATTCATGTCACTTTAAGCATGAGCTGTTCGTTACTCAAATGAAAAGCTTAAAGTACCCCCATAGTAGACAGGACAATAGGAAGTTTATGAGTACTTTGTGTTTGCCCATATAACCGTGAATTATGAGCCTAGATCCTATACCCCTAGAATTAGCTAGTAATGGTAGCCCACACTGCATACAGACACAAAACTACAGATGCAGAGATCTGTTGTTATTTACAAGTAAGCTGTAAATACAACCAATTAAATGATAAGTATAAGATATCTAATTTAAAAATTAACAAAATACATTTAATTTAATGTAGAATGGTATGATTTGCAATTATAACACACAGTGGGGAAAAACAAACAAGTCTCTGGTTTCCAATTCTCAGCACATTATTCTTAGGAATTCGTGGACAAGAAATCAGGATTCCTATCTATCTTCAGAGTTTTCAAAATTACATATTAATCATTCTTCTAAGCATCTTTAGACGCAGATTTCTTCTCTGTTTGTTTTAATCATCTTAATTTTCAGTTTTACAAAACTGAAATGAAAGCACCCCATTCCCGATCTGAATATTTTTTAACTGGATAGGGAAAGTAGACGTCTTACCTGAATGGTGATCAAGGGATACTGAAAGAAAAAAAAAGCAGATTGATACTTTAGTGAGACATTCTTTTGCCAAATAGTATCAGTTCCAAGATTTTCTTTTTAATCAATTCTTTTAGCTAGTGTATAAAACAGTTGTATTTGTTATGATACTTTCATACATATTGCATCATGGTCTGGTTCTCTTCACATTACCCTCTCCTGTCCACCCACCTCTCCTTTTGCATTCCTGTGTGTGTGTGTGTGTGTGTGTGTGTGTGTGTGTGTGTGTGTGTGTGTAAAATCCTGAATATGAAAGAAAACATGGTGTTTATTTTTGAGTTTGGCTAATTTGATGACGACCTCTAGTTCCATTCATTTTTCTGCAACTGATATAGTTTAATTCATAGTCAAATAAAAGTCCACAGGCCTATACACCACATTTGCCTTACCCATCTATCGGCCGATGGACATCTAGGCTGGCTCCACACCTTGGCTATCGTGAATACTACAGGAATAAGCATGGGTGTGCAGGTATCTGAAGTATGCTGACTTACATTCCTGGAAGGTGCTCTGCTCAGCAATGGATTTGATGAATAGATTTCAATCTCATTGTACCTTTAGAAGTTATGAACTCACCAAGGCATCAACAGGCTTCAGCCAGGTGTTCAATGTCACAATGCGAAAGTGAACTGAGGAAAAGGGGATACGGCTGTAAAGTGGTTTTCTTGTGATTCCTACCTTATGGCAATGATTGCATTAAGATATATACATAAGTAATTGCTTGTCCATCACAGAATATCACACCCCTTTCCCTCTAGCTCTGATTTGACCCTTTCAGGTTAGGAGTCCATTGGGGAAAATCTCTTTTTGTACTTATTATCTCTGTTAATGACTCTTGTTGTCCACAGTGCTGACACCAGCTGCCATTAGAAGCCTTTACCCTATCAGACATAAGACTGAGATATCTTGGAACAGAATTAGTGACAGACTTATTATCCATAGAAGCATAAATATAAGATATTAATGGGAATGGATAAGTATAATTTTCCTTGAAAATGATGGTAGCAAAATTAATTAATTTTAAATTAATTAATTTAAAAAATCAAATTAAAATTTTTTTAGCAGAACTACAAAAGATGTTGGGTCTTTAAAATGTACAATTTATTCTAATATTTTAGTAAGAGCAGAAAAGGGAATATCGGGGAGTGAAAATCTCTCCTTAAGAATTATCTTTTGCAATATTAAATGTGAAAATATAATAATGAAATGCATTGTCTTGTGGGCTGACTTAAGATTAATTATAAAAGAAAAAGGAAAGAAGCCTGCATAAGCCGGCCATTTAGAGTACCGTACAGACTCCTTGGGGGAATTCCTCTGCCCCAGACACAGGCACATCAGTCAGAGCACAGCAGAGAACCCTTGGAGGAAACCACCCCCCCCCCCCCGGCACTTTCATATCGGGAGGTCCTTCATCTGCCAGAAGTAAGTGTCTATTGTTTAAGCCAAAATAAATTCTACTTTCAGTTCTTTTGTTTCTTTTTTTTTTTAAAAAATATAAAATATGAATCAGGATACAATGCACGTGTGGTTACATCTCTAACTCTTTCATTTTACAGATGAAGAAATTATATCTCAAAGATTAAAATTTACTTGCCAAAAGTCAATCACTGGTCAACAGTGCTAAGCTTTGAAGCAAGAGGCTTTGGTATTCTTTATGCTACAGTCTGCTTAGAACAATAGTTAAGAAAGCAGAAAGGCTCTGGCTGACTTTCTCATGTTATACCAATTGACATAAAAATAGAACAGTAGAATTCATAAATGTTGCTGGTGAGCTCTTTGCTGTTATTGGCACTATTTTTTGTTGTTGTTGTTTTTACAATGACTTTCATTTCTTCCCTGAAAGTCCAAAGGAACTTTCATTAATGATCTCGTTCAGTGGGTACGTAATGGATCATTGGTTTAGATCAAACAATTACAACTTTGCGTTCTGGTAACCATTGTACCATGAAGGCTTGTCAGTAGGATTTGTGCGCACTCAAAGAACACAGAGTCTTCTGAAGTGCCTGGATGTAACGGCACTGTCGCATAACCACAGGAATTATGGGAATGCAGCAGTCAGTGATGTAAAAGACAAGTTTTATCCAATTTTACACTCGCACTTGGAGAGTGTGTTTTTTAAAGTGACTCACCTGTGTCTCCAGGTTTGTGGACCGGTGTGTCTGTCTGCACAAAAGTGGCGTTCTCCTCAGCAGCAATTGCCACGGCTCTTCTTTCAGAGACTTTGAGAGTGTTTCCCTGAACGAGCAATGTCACAAAGGCCAGCTGCTCTGAGGACAACTGAGAGACCTGTTTATGAAGAAGAGCAGCAAGGGAAGACCATGTGTCTTCATGTAGCCGTCGAGTCGGACAGACAGCTTTGTAAACCCGTCAGTTCCCAGCAAAGACTCTCCGACTCCCTGACCACCTGGTGCCGTTGCTTAGCTCAGTACAAGAGTCTTTTCTAATAAACTCAGGCTCACGTCTTCCTCACGTCTATTTTTTCTATGTCTTCCAAAGCCCTCCACCTTTTAGCCCTCCTTTTCCTTTTAGGGTCTGTGAAACATGTTTACTCTCTAAAGCAGCAATCGCCTCATTTCCTATAATAGGACATTGCCAACAACAGCAAGATAGGCTGCACATTAAAATTTTTTTCTTTGTTTCTTGCTTCTCTTGAAATTTTCACCTACACCTCTAGTGATTTTGGCAAATCACTCAAAGTTAAGATTTATTGTTGAAAAGAAACTTTAAGAAAGCAGGTTCATATTCCTGCAGCATTGAATTTGGTGCCTCACTTTGAAATTTGCACAAGCGTAGAAGTTCCCCTTTTCCACATGCTGGTCAAAAATAGTAGTACTGGATCCATCATATTCTAGGGTGACACTCAAGGACACAGACTCATTGAGGTTTAAAAGATGAAGACAGGCTTTTTCTGAGGAAAATCGCTGTACCACGGAAGAAACCCACAGGATGTATCGCCTGCACAAAGAGAACAGCCAACACTTGGCAAACACATCTAGAGACATGTTTACATCCACACACGGCCACTTGAGCTATTGAAGGATTCCCCAAACTGTGCATTCTTTTACAGGCAGAATAATGATAAACTGGATGCACACAGTGGTGGCTTAAGAATATTGTACCTGTTCTGGCATTTGCTCAACACTTAGAGGGCAGACCAGCACTCACTTGCTGAAGTTGAAATAGAATAATGAACCAGATAGATTTTAACATGGAATCCATTCAACAAAATGGTATTGTCAGTACTTGGATACAGAGAGATTAGAATTCCCTTACGGTTCTGAAGCCACAACATCAGTGAGCTGAAACAGGAAGGCACTGAGCAAGATGGTAGGCACCATGTTGTCCCAGCACCTGGATGGTAACTTTAGAAGCCGCTGTCCTTTCTCTCCTTTCACTAGAAGTCAGCTCCCTAGGTGTTGCACTTTCTTTCCCTCCCTTGCTCCAAGTCTGCCGTTGCTTTTATAGTCTCACAGAAGGGAAGGTCAATTACCTTGTGGAGCAAGCATCCTGAGAGTGATCACTTCAGATCGCCTCTCCGGTTACCTCGCCAGGGGGTATCGGTTTATGTGTAACTTCCTGCTAAAGTTCGCCGGATGCTGGGCTGGCTGGAGTCGGCAGTGCAAGTTGGACAGGAAGAAGAGAAAAACAAAGAAAGTAGTTGGGTGACACGTAGGAACTCCTGTGATTTTGATTCTCCACACAGGGCTGTGCTGACGGCAGTAGCAATGCAGCATACTGAGGGAGTAACACTTCGAAGAGAGTACCTCTGTAGAAATCTTATCTCCATACTGATTCTCAAAAGAAAACTGTGCAGGGAATCACACCTCGCAATATAGACTCATGGTCTGGATAGTTGAATGTGCTGTTATTCTTTTATAATTTTATAACATAGAATTCAGTGTTGAAATGTTGGTTTGTAGTCAATATTTAGCATGACTTTCTTAGTAAAGTTTATATACCATGTTCACTGTATCTTCCAATATCATGAAAAATTTAGAGAAAATGTAAAAACACAAGCACCACTGGCAAAAACTAAATATCAACCAAAAGTACTACAATCTAACTGTAAGTTCATGTTAATGAAATGCGGAAATCAGTTTTCTTTCTATCATTGTTGCTGTTGTTGTTATTATTATTACTGTTACTGTCATTGTTATTGTTATTGACAGGGTCTCACTCTGTAGCACATGCATTAGAGCATTCAAGCTAGCTTTGAACTCACAGTGACCCTGCCAGCGCTGAAATTGCTGACAAGAGCCACCACACCCAGTGGAATCTGGTAAACGTCCATGGAGTCTCTAGTATGGTAACTCTCCCATTTTCAATGACTTTTCTTTATTTTTTTGTTTTTGCTTTTGTTTTGTTTTTTTAAACATTCCTTTTACTTCGAGTGGTGAAAATGTGAGTTGGTGGGCACTGAGGAATGTTAGAATGGGTCAGGAAGACGGAAACTGGCTTTAATCTGTAGAAACTACTTACCAGATGGGGAGTTAATACTGAAAACATAGGGAACTCTACTGAGGAGTAAAAATGACAGTGGATTTAAAAATGGGCAAGTTGTCTGAACAGCATTCCCTAAGGGTATGTGTGTACATTGTGAGTAAATCTACAAACTATGAAAACAGAAGCTCTTCCAGAGAGCCAGGTGTGATTCCAGCACCCACATGGAGGCTGACAACCATCAGAAGATCCAATTCTTCTTCCTACCTCTGAAGGCATCAGATACTCATGTAGTGCACAGACATGCATGGAGAAAAAACACCTATACACATACTAATAAAACAAAATAAAGCCGTGATGAGATAGCTGTTCCAGGCACAGCAGCTACTATCAACACACACACACACATACACACACACACACACACACACAGAATAATAAACATTAGCCAAAGATATGGAGAAAAGGAGAAATCATGCCATGATTAGAGGCAAAGGCAAAATGACATCATCATAATGGAAATTGGAAATATGAAAATAGAAATGTCACATAACCTAACAACTCTAATACTGGGCATATATCTAAAGGGACTGAAGAGGTTATGTCAAAGAGATACTTATACCTCAAATTTATTGCAACCCTTTTCACAGAAATCATAACATATAATCAGTCAAAGAATCCACTGATGTTTGACTAGATTAAAAAACGTAACTCTTGTCTGTCTACCTATTTATATATTGACATACAATGTGATATTATTCAGCCACAGAGATGATAATGTTAATCATCTTGATTGAATAATATATAATATACACATGTATCAAAGTATAATATTAAATAAGTATCAGAACTATGTTAATTACATATAATACTTTAAAGAAATAAGTTCTAAAGCCATAACCGTTACACATTGTGGAAGCAGCCATTATAGAAAGTCACATGTAAATAGGGTTCAATTTTTCTGTATTTGAAGGCATAATAAATAAAATGCTAAGAAAAAATAAAGATAGAAAGGAAAGAGTAGAGAAATGAAAAGCTGGAAAGGAACAAGAAAGGGCATAAGGAATTAAGGCGAGAAAGAGGAGGGAGAGAGGTATTCCCATCTGGCCTTTATACTACCTAAAACAAACAGGTGAGGCCAGTAAGCCATATGATTGTATTCTCAGTGGGTTCTTTTGAGCAGAAAGATGAGAAAAAAAAAAAAAAAAGGAACAAAATCAGATATGTGTGGTCATGTTGAGGCTCAGCAAGCTATGTCCCTAAGGACTGCACTCTGGACATTGCAGGCCCTAAGACATCTTCTTGAAGAACTGTCTCCTGCCTTCCATTTTATCACCAAGGAGGACCAGAAAAACTAAGGATTCCTGTATCTTGAGGAGAGTCATAGACATAAGAGCCTCTCTTCCCCAAAGGCCACCTTATAGCCTGAGACATTCCCTCAGAGCTGGCTTGAACACGAGCAGAGTCCCCCAAGGGTCTGTTGTAATGAGTGGTTGGTCCACAAGATGTGCTGTTGGTAGATGGAGGGCCCTTTGTGTTTTTTTTTTTTT
>JADRCD010174177.1:32500-48752 GCA_019843815.1 Montemys delectorum | reverse complement strand
TTTTTTTAAAGATTTATTTATTATTGTAAATAATTACACTGTAGCTGTCTTCAGACACACCAGAAGATGGCATCAGATCTCATTACAGGTGGTTGTGAGCCACCATGTGGTTGCTGGGATTTGAACTCGGGACCTTTGGAAGAGCAGTCAGTGCTCTTACCCACTGAGCCATCTCACCAGCCCTTGGTTTGGTTTTTCAAGACAGGGTTCTCAGTATCGCCTTGGCTAGAACTAGCTCTGTTGACCAGGCTGGAACTCAGAGATCCACCTGCTTCTGCCTCCAGAGTACTGGGATTAAAGGCGTGTGCTATGCTCATGTTAGGTTTTTAGTTATTTACTATTTTTGAGATAGTGTCTCTTGTATCCCTGGCTGGACCCAGACTAGCTATGGAGTCAAGGATGATCTTGATGGTTTTTCCTGCCTCTGCCTCCCAAGTGCTGGCATTTCAGGTGGGTGCAGCCTGTACCAGGTTTTCTAGAGTGCCGGGTTAGCCCAGGTTTTTGCGAATGCTAAGCAAACTGTCAATTGGGATTAAAGGTATTTCCCACCACCCCCATCCGTCATGTATAGGTTTTTATTTAAATGTATTTTTAAAGACAGGTTTTAATTTATTTTGGTGTCTTTGTCTTTTTTGTTACTGTGATAAAATGCTCTTGACAAAAACATCTAAAGGATAGTTAGCAAACAATTTCAGGTTTACAGTCCATCACGGTAGGGAAGTCACAGCAGTAAGAACTTGAAGCATGGTGCTGGAAAGATGGCAGTGATTAAGAACATGTACTGCTGTTGCTGAAGACCAACGTTTAGTTCCCAGCACGCAGACCTTTGTGTTGAAAAACAAACAAAACTGGACAGTGAGTCTGGAGAGACGACTTAGTGGCTAAAAGCAATTGCAGCACAAAATGCATTTGGTACAAACATACACATAAATAAATGCATATTTTTAAAATATGGACAGTGGTCCCTGAGCTTTTTTCTTTCTTGTTTCTGTACATGCCCAGTCATTCTCCTCCTCTCTTGCCTCCATTTATGAGTTACTGAATCTCCTTTCAAACTTTTCAGCCCTACTCCTTGTCGAACCTCCCCGCTGGTGCCGGCAGGCGGCGACAAATCTCCTGGTAGGGCGCTCTGTCAGGCATGCACACCTCTGTGGTGCCAGACTGCGAGCACTGCCGCTGCACTTCCGGGCGCGGATCCAGGTGAGCCAAGGTCTCCCGAGAATCCTCTGTTCTCGTCACCCCTAGTTACGGGTGCCTCAGCTTGCTGCCGGGGTGCCCAGGCTCCGAGTGAGCATGTCCAGGTGTTGGCAGGGTTCCCACCGGAGGAAACAGAGCTGCCGGGACTTCTGGATCCCCGCATAGCTCAATGGGCTCTATACCAGGGTTCCTGGGGACGTCCCTCGTTCCTCTGGTTTTTTGTTGAGCCTGGCCGCCCGGAAGCGGACCAAGACTCCTCCCCGTCGTCTCCTCGGTCCCCACCAGGCGGCGCCGTTTACTCAATCCAGTTATTCATGTGGTTGCAGTCAATTGGCACCCTGGGAAGGTTGAGATAGTCCGAAGAGAGTCATTGAAATGGACTGTCAGAGAACAATCTACCTGCCATTTGGAATAGTCTTCCTCTAGACTTTGGTGTGACAGCATTAGATCTCTCGGTTGGATATGCACAGGTTCCTGTGCTCACCCCCCAGAGCCTGAATCGGTAGGTGTAGCCTGGGCTCCAGGTTGAGATCTGTAACCTCAGCCAGTCTCCCTCAGATGGTAGAAACAACCAGAATGAGTTAGCTATGATTAGTTTACGTCCTAAAGTTTATATAGCAGTAAGTGATTGTTGTTGGGCACTGTTTTGAGGGTCCATGGTTTCTTCACACCACAGTGAACATTCTCTTCTCTACCAGGATGCAGAAGGCCTGTGTGCTCCTCTTCTTAGCCTGGGTCTGTTTTCTTTTCTACGCTGGCATTGCACTCTTCACCAGTGGTTTTCTTCTCACCCGACTGGAGCTCACCAATCAAAGCAGCTGCCGAGAGCCCCCGGGCCCTGGTTCCCTGCCATGGGAAAGTCAAGGAGCGCCTGGGGCCTGCTGGATGCCCTCCCGCTTCTCCAGGGTTATTTTGGTGCTGATAGATGCTCTGCGGTTTGACTTTGCCAAGCCTCAGCGCTCGAGTGGGCCTGGGGAACCTGTCTCCGTGCCTTTTCTGGGAAAATTAGGTTCCTTGCAGAGGATCCTAGAGAGTCAACCCCACCATGCCCGGCTGTACCAGTCTCAGGTGGATCCCCCCACAACCACCATGCAGCGTCTGAAGGCTCTCACCACCGGCTCGCTGCCTACTTTTATTGATGCTGGCAGTAACTTTGCCAGCCACGCTATAGTGGAAGATAATCTCATCCTGCAGCTCAACAATGCAGGTCAGTGTGTGCCCCTTTGGAGCCGGGTGTACCTGGCCTCGAGAGGTTAGGGAGCAACGACTTCCGGTACGCAGCTGTATATTCGGCTATGGTGTAGGGAAACTGGGAGTAGAACTAGACAGGACCTTGCTTGTGTTCTTGATGAAGCTTCTAATGTGCACAAAATGTTTGTTTTAACACATGGGAGCATCCAAGTAAGGAAGAGATGAAGACAGGAACTTGCAAGGATGGAGAAAAGAGTAGAGGGATCCAAGTTGTGTTTACTTACTGCTTATGAAGAGAACAGGTCAAAGGCAGTGCATGGCCCATGTGTCTTTAATCCCAACACTCAAGAGGCAGAGGCGAGGGGATCTCTGAGTTCCAGATTAGCCTGGTCTGTAGAATGGGTCGTGTTTCAAAACAAGTAAGGTTCCATGCACGGCAGGGGATGCCCTAGGGAGGGAGCAGTAGCATACCGTTTTGTAGGACTGGGAATGACAGGTCTAGAAGGAATGTAGTTATCAGGGAAAACATCTTGGTGGAAATTCTAGGTGATACTGAATGAATCCCTGTGCTTTGGGACTCGTGGTTGGGATTCCTATTGGATGTGTGTACCTAATGGATGGTGTGAGCGAGCTCACATGACATGGTACACTTATGGAGGTGAGAAGACAACTTTGGAAGTTGATTTTCTCCATGCACCTTGTGGGTTCTGAGTCTTGAACTCAAGTTGCCCAGGCTTGGTGGCAAGGTCTTTTACCCACTGAGCTGCCGCACCTACCCTTCGGTTCTTTTGTTGCTTTTGTTTTTTTGTTTTTTTCCTCTAGAGTCTTCTCTTACATTCTCCCCTGTTCTGGCTCTCATATGAAGGCAGCTTGCCCTAATCCCCATCTTGTCTCTACAGGAAGGCGTGTAGTCTTCATGGGAGACGATACCTGGAAAGACCTCTTCCCTGGAGCATTTTCCCAAGCTTTCTTCTTCTCATCCTTCAATGTCAGAGACCTGCACACAGTGGACAATGGCATCTTAGAACACCTCTATCCTACCAGTGAGTAGGGAGGCATACTCGGTCGCTCGCTGACCCTGGGAGCTGGGGAGGGCTCCTTTAGTCTGCAGAGTCTGGGCTTGTAGCGAGGGCGTCTAGGCCTGTCAAAGCCTGATGGGGTGAGGCGTGGGCTGTACCGCCCCCTGCTCAGTGTTCTCCCCTCCACAGTGGACAGTGGTGCATGGGATGTGCTGATCGCTCACTTCCTGGGTGTGGATCATTGTGGTCACAAGCATGGCCCTCACCACCCTGAAATGGCCAAGAAACTTAGCCAGATGGACCAGGTGATACAGTGAGTGTGGGGTGTTGGCTGGGGGAGTGGTTCATATTTGAGAATCTCAGGACATAGGATCCCATGAGGAAAAAAAAAATCCTCTGTGGAGCCTGGATGAATTCTATGTCTGTGTGCATTTTGAGACAAGGTCTCATGTGTAGCTTTGGCTGACCAGGAACTTGCAATATAAACCAGTCCAGGTTGGACTCAAACTCATAGAGATGCACCTGCCTCAGCTTCCCAACGTTGGGATTAAAGGCATTCATTATGCCTGACTCTGATTTTTTTTTTCCTGTTTTTTGAGACAGGGTTTCTCTGTGTAGCCCTGGCTATCCTAGAACTCGCTTTGTAGACCAGGCTGGCTTCAAACTTAGTGATTCACCTGCCTCTGTCTCCCGAGTGCTGGGATTAAGGGCGTGAGCCTCCAGTGTCCTCCACCACCCAGCAGCTCTGAAGTACTCTGGGCTGCAGGGTCACTGCTGAAGAGGTGTGGTTTTGACAGAAGTTTAGACCCTGGTAGCGGAAGTCAATGGTGGGGGTGAATGGGCCTCTAAGAAGAATCTTAATTTCTCTATGCCCTCTGACACATGTTCTCAACCCCCAGGAGACTTATAGAACGCCTGGAGAATGACACACTGCTGGTGGTCGCTGGTGACCATGGGATGACCGTGAATGGGGACCACGGAGGTGACAGTGAGCTGGAGGTGTCAGCCGCACTTTTCCTGTACAGCCCCACGGCCCTCTTCCCTAGTGTCCCACCAGAGGTGAGGCCTGGGTTGCACATCTTCTGGTCTCCCTACATTGTAGGCTCCCTAGACCATGATCTGGTCCCGCCCACCTCTCATTTATTTTTATTTGTGTGTGTGATGAGGTAATTGCACATGTGTGTGCTGGTATGTGCACTCTTGTGTGTGTGCAAGGAGGCAGAGGATGTTGGTGTTCTGCTCCCGCACTCTCCACCTTATGTTCCTGAAACGGTGCCTCTCACTGAACCTGGAGCTAGCCTGGAGGCCAGAAATCCTTAGTGCCCACAGCGGCGCTAAGTGTTAGGCACTCGTGGTCACACCCAGCTTTGTTTCCATAGATTCAGTGATCCACACATTTGCATATGCAGCAAATGCTCCAGATGCCCCGTCCCACTATTCTTACCTAGGCCTGGTGAGGCCGTTGACACTTGACCCTCCCTTCTAGGAGCCAGAGGTTATTCCTCAGGTCAGCCTTGTGCCCACACTGGCACTGCTGCTAGGCCTGCCCATCCCATTTGGGAACATTGGGGAAGTGATGGCTGAGCTGTTCTCAGGTGGAAGTGACACCTCCCATCCTCACTCCTCTGCTCTAGCCCAAGTCTCAGCTCTCCATATCAACGCCCAGCAGGTAGGTGGGAGGGCTAGACTTCTGGGTAACAAAGCGCAAGGACGGGCAGGACCCCAAATGCCCGTTAGCCTCCCCTTCCCCCTTATCTTGGATAGAATTTGAGCCTCGGGATTCCAGATACCTTCCGTGTGACACCTGCCCTTACCTCCAGCCCCCCCTCCCCCGTTTGCATCTCTGGCCTTCTCTACCAGGTGTCCCGGTTTCTTCATACCTACTCAGCTGCGACTCGGGATCTCCAAGTGAAAGAGCTCCATCGGCTGCAGACGCTCTTCTCCAAGGCGTCTGCCCGTTACCAGCACCTTCTGCGGGACCCCCGAGAGGCTGAGGCAGTGCTGAGCACGCTGACTGCTGAGTTCCAGCAGTTCCTGCGGGGAGCTCGGGCTCTGTGCATCGAGTCTTGGGCCCGCTTCTCTCTGGTCCGAATGGCAGGGGGTGCTGCTCTCTTGGCTGCTGCCTGCCTTCTCTGCCTGCTTGCATCCCAGTTGGCAGTAGCTCCGGGCTTTCTCTTCCGCCCACTACTGCTGATACCTGTAGCCTGGGGCCTAACTTGGACCTTACTGTTTGCTGGAGTCTCGGTAACTACTGGGTCCAAGATAGACTCAGTGGTTCTGGGGGCTGTGGCTGCAGCTGGTTCACTCCTCCCTTTTCTGTGGAAAGCTTGGGTTAGCTGGGGGTCTAAGAGGCCCCTGCCTCCCCTACTTCCTGTTCCTAGACCTGTCCTAATACTACTGCTCATCCGATTGGCTACCTTCTTCTCTGACAGCTTCGTTGTCGCTGAGGCCAGGGCCGCCCCCTTCCTTCTGGGCTCTCTCATTCTTTTCCTGGTTGCTCAGCTTCACTGGGAGGGTCAGCTACTGCCACCCAAGCAGCTCACGACATCCCGCCTTGGCTCTTCTGCCCCAACAGCGCCCCCACGGCACAGTGGCACGCAAGCCCTGTGGCTTGGAATTGGGTTGCTTTTATTCACAAGGCTAGCTGGGCTTTTTCACCGATGCCCGGAAGAGACACCTGCCTGTCGCTCCTCTCCCTGGCTGAGTCCTCTGGCATCTATGGTGGGGGATCGGGCCAAGAATTTGTGGTACGGAGCTTGCGTAGGGGCACTGGTGGCCCTGTTAGCCGTCGTGCGCTTGTGGCTTCGCCGCTATGGTAATCTCAAGAGCACTGAGCCCCCTGTGCTCTTTGTGCGCTGGGGGCTGCCTCTCATGGTACTGGGCACGGCCGCCTACTGGGCACTGGCGTCAGGAGCAGAGGAAGCACCACCACGGCTCCGGGCCCTGGTTGCCGGTGCATCGGCTGTGCTGCCTCGGGCTGTGATGGGGCTGGCTGCCTCGGGACTCATGCTTCTGCTCTGGAGGCCTGTGACAGTGCTGGTGAAGGCTGGGGCTGCTACTTCAAGGACCAGGACTATCCTCACTCCTTTCTCAGGTCCTCCTACTTCCCAGGCTGACCTAGAGTATGTGGTCCCACAAATCT
Source organism: Montemys delectorum (assembly GCA_019843815.1). Classification (NCBI taxonomy): domain Eukaryota; kingdom Metazoa; phylum Chordata; class Mammalia; order Rodentia; family Muridae; genus Montemys; species Montemys delectorum. The sequence goes on along the minus strand of JADRCD010174177.1, from coordinate 42,203 downwards.
ACCGCCACATGCAGGAGGAGTTCCAGGGCCGGCTCGAGAGGACCAAAGCTCAGGGTCCCATAACCGTGGCTGCCTATCAATTGGGAAGTGTCTACTCAGCTGCTATGGTCACAGCCCTCACCCTCTTGGCCTTCCCACTTCTGCTGTTGCATGTAGAGCGCGTCAGCCTCGTGTTCCTGCTCCTGTTTCTGCAGAGTTTCCTTCTCCTGCATCTGCTGGCTGCTGGGACACCAGTCTCCACCCCTGGTGAGTAGACCTTCGCCCTGAGGCATCTGGTCTTAGGGAGTCGTCTCTCACCCTGAGGGAATGACTTCCCTTATCTGCCTTCACCATGCCAATCCCACTCCCCGGAGTAGGACTTCAGGACTCCAGGACTCATTTCTTAGAGAAGTGCTGTCTCTCAGTGAGCACGTTTCTTGATTATTTCAGTTACAAAAGTGATACATTGTGAATGTGTTATCGCAGAGTGAGCATTTTGTGAGAAAGAGATTGAGTGCTGGCTTTGTGCTCTAACTTACAGTAGTGAGGGAGTTAGAGCGGCAGTATTGGCTGTAGGGAAGTTTGGGGTAGCACATGACCGTGTACAAACAAACATGTGTTCAAGTACTTGGCGTGGATGGTCCTGGCACAGTAGGGCTGCCGGTTGGGGAATGGGATGGAATTGTAAAGGTGTCTCTTTTCTTCTAGGTCCTTTTACTGTGCTGTGGCAGGCAGTCTCAGCTTGGGTCCTTCTGGCAACCCAGACCTTCTACTCCACAGGCCACCAGCCTGTCTTTTCAGCCATCCATTGGCATGCGGCCTTCGTGGGCTTCCCGGACGGCCATGGCTCTTCTACCTGGCTGCCTGCCTTACTAGTGGGAGCTAACACCTTTGCCTCCCACCTCCTCTTTGCAGGTACCTCTCTGTTTTCCCTCCCTGACTTCTGTTTACTCCTGCACTGTGGGAAGCAAGGAAAACGTTGGTTGTGGAGAGGAAGATCTGTTGGCTCTTTGCAGCCTAAGCCACCTAGGGTGGTTGGGGACCAGGGTGGACTGGCCCCAAGATCCTCCCTTGATGTCAGCTCTGTCCTCCCGGAGGCAGTAGGTTGCCCACTGCTCCTGCTCTGGCCCTTCCTGTGTGAGCGTCAAGGGCCAAAGAACAGGCAGCCCCTCCCAGGAAGTGAGTCTGAGGTCAGAGTCAGGCCTGAGGAGGAGCAAGAGGAGCCACTGATGGAGATGCGCCTCCGGGATGCGCCTCATCACTTCAATGCAGCCCTATTGCAGCTGGGCCTCAAGTACCTCTTTATCCTTGGAGCTCAGGTGGGTGTAGGGGAGAGCTCACAGAGCTAGTGACCTTTCCCCAAGCATGCACTATATATACACTTCTTCTTTCTTAGTTTCCAAGCCTTTGGGAAAGTCCCTTGATGGAGATTCAGGAAAACGAAGCAATTACTCAAATTGAGAGCTCAAATGGCAGATTTGAGACCTGACCTGAGTTTTCTTATTCCAATCCTGGATCATTTCTATTCGGTAGTGTAGCTAAGGGCCCTGTTAGTTGCATCACAGATCCTGGAAGAGCTGATGTTATTATGGCTGGGATTCTTTTCTAAACTGTGGTCCGGAGGCAGAAAGTGTATGTGTATTACTGATGTCTTCCTGTGTTAGAGGGCAGAGTCTGAATGTCAACAATACAGATGGATAGTGACCTGCCTGCCTTCACATGAGTCAGGGCCTAGACTAGGACAAACACTGGGTTTCCTGACCCCTATGCCAGGTTTTTTCCAGTGGCAAACATTGCTGTTCTTCTCTTTTTCCTCCTCTTCTTCTTCCTCTTCTTTGTCATCTTCTCCTTTTCCTCCTCCTCCTCTTATCTCTTGCCAGGCTCTATGGCAATTCCTCCTTGCCTTGCTTCCTCCAGAGTAACTGCCCCTCCTCTCTCCTCTCAGATTCTAGCCTGTGCCTTGGCAGCTTCCATCCTCCGCAGACATCTCATGGTCTGGAAGGTGTTTGCTCCCAAGTAAGTGGGTTCACTTGACAGGAAACTATTCATGTCCTAGGTCGATGATGCTTTGCCTCTTTAGAGAAAGGCATTAGACCTATTGTCCGTGTCCTGAAGTACTCTACCTTTCTCCACAGGTTCATTTTTGAGGCCGTAGGTTTCATCGTGAGCAGTGTGGGACTTCTCCTGGGCATAGCATTGGTGATGCGAGTGGATGGCGCTGTGAGTTCCTGGTTCAAAAAACTAGTTCTGGCCCAGCAGAGGTAGCCCAGATTGTGCATGTTGGCGCCTGGCCATGGAGAGAGCTGGGGACTAATCCGGCCTGACCTATACTGGTGCTGGATATTCTGCAAGAGACTCCGATACACCTCCTAAACCACCCTGTAACCAGAAACTGCTCAACTCTGGGACTTTATTTATAACTGAGACTCTCCTGGACCCTGAGCCCTAGCTCCTGAGTCGGATGCATCTGATGGACAACAGGGGCAGTCACCAAAGTGGAATAAAAGAACAATGTGAATGTTTGTATGTATCTAAGATCTGTGTGGTGCTCGCCAAGTCAGGCTCTCCTCTTAGCATGCAAGAGGAGATGTGCCATTTTAGGCAGGGCAGAGCAGGTCAGGGCTTACTGTGCCAGAGAATCTTTTGGCTTCACTGACCTCTGCCCAAATTGTTCTAGTTATCCCATTTGTCCTGCCCTCCACCTTGTTTGGTTTTGGTCATCTGTGCTTTAACTGCTAGCAGGGAGGACAAGCCCAGTATCGTGAAGCACACACACGTTTGAACACACAGAGGACATGTTTCTAACGCAGTTTGAAGCACTATGTTTCTTCCCCTTGGTGCCCTTTCCGTTCACAACTGCAGAAGCCTTCCTCTAAGTTTTCAGCCTATACCACCTTCGTTGCATCGTTTTTGCCTTTTTTTTTTGTTTTTTTGTTTTTTTGGGTTTTTTTGAGATGGTTTCTCTGTGTAACCCTGGCTGTCCTGGAACTCACTTTGTAGACTAGGCTGGCCTTGAACTCAGAAATCTGCCTTCCTCTGCCTCCTAAGTGCTGGGATTAAAGGCATGCACCACCACTGCCTGGCTTTTATTGCCTTTTGATTATGCCTAAGTTAAAGCCAAAATGGAATGGAATGCTTCTCCTTTTTTGAAAACAAGCTCACTATGTAAGCTCTAGCTGGTTTGGAACTCAGTATATAGACTAAGCCAGCTTTGAACTCACAGACATCCACCTGCCTCTGCCTCCCAGTACTGAAAATAAAGGTGTGTGTCACCACGCCTAGCTAACAATTTTCTTATATGTCCATCCTGTGCCTCGCTCTCTGACCACTCACATGTCAAGTTTAACGTGTGAGTGTCCTGGAAATGTCCACAAGCAGAGTTGGGAAGAGACTCTGGAGAGAAGACGGGGACTGTGTTTGAGGTTTGAGTGTGTTCTAATTAGGAAGAGATCGGACTTGTGTGTAGCAGATGAACAGATGTTAAATCCCGGACAGATAGGTATGGTAGCACATACCTGGATCCTAATACTTGGGAGGTGTAGGCAAGAGGATTTAGATGTCAAGGATATCCTTGGGTACATATTTAGTTGGAAGTCAGCCTGGGCTACATGAGACACTGTGGAACACTGTTGCCGTGCTTTAAAGATGGCGCTGGCAGAGCTGGAGCCGTTGAAGTAAACAAGTCCTTATTTGGGCCGGGGGTGTGCTCACCAGTGACCTGATTCTACGTCAATACCTAGTAGCCTATGACTGTGTGAAGCGTGGTATGGGCTCATGGGCGGTCCTACGAAAGGTATATAGTCAGACTCCTGGTGGGGCTTGGGGCCACTCTGCCACTCTGCTGTAACAGTTAAGCAAGACATTCCTGAGTAGCCAGGCGTGGTGGCGCACGCCTTTAATCCCAGCACCTGGGAGGCAGAGGCAGGCGGATTTCTGAGTTCAAGGCCAGCCTGATCTACATGGTGAGCTCCAGGACAGCCCAGGCTATACAGAGAAACCCTGTCTCGAAAAAAAAAAAAAAAAAAAAAAAAGACATTCCTGAGTAAACTGTTGCTGGAAGGACTTGGTGTGCTGGTCCTTCTTCCCTGTCGGTCAGGGTCGTTGGCGCCGCGCAAGACACTGTCTTAGAAAAGGAGAAATTTAGGGCTGGTGAGATGGCTCAGTGGGTAAGAGCACCAACTGCTCTTCCGAAGGTCCCGAGTTCAAATCCCAGCAACCACATGGTGGCTCACAACCACCCATAATGAAATCTGACACCTTCTTCTGGTGCATCTGAAGACAGCTACAGTGTACTTATGCATAATAATAAATCTTAAAAAAAAAAAAAAAAAGAAAAATTTAACAACTGAAGCTGGAGAGATGTCTCAGCAGTAAGAGCACTTGCTGTTCTTACCGAAGACATGGGTTTTATTCCCAGTATCCACATGCCTGTTCACAACCACTTGTAACTCCAGCTCTAGGGGAATCTAGCATTCTCTTTTTGACTCCCATAGGCTCCTGCATGAGAGTACACACATGCGCGCGCACACACACACTCAGGCACATAACAGTTTAAAGAAGGTTCAAGCTGTTAATAGCCATCAAACCCTAGTTTAGATGAAAAAATATGTATTATTTGAGACAAATTCATTGGTGTTTGATTGCACTGACAGAAATAGGTTTGAGAATACAAAGGAGAGAGGTTGGTCCCCGGCTAGCTTATAAGATGAATTAGAAAAAAGAAACAAAAACCTGGCGTGATGAGAAAGGCCTATGATATTTGAGAGACAGTGACAGGAAGATCTGGAGAGATTCCTGACAACCTAGCCTATGCAGTGAGGTTCAGGCCAGCCAAGCTGAGGCACAGTTTTATTTTATTTTTATTTTTCTTAAAGATTTATTTATTATATGTGAGTACACTGTAACTGTCTTCAGACACACCAGAAGAGGGTATCAGATCTCATTATGGAGGTTGTGAGCCACCATGTGGTTGCTGGGATTTGAACTCAGGTCCTCTAGAAGCGCAGTCAGTGTTCTTAACCGCTGAGCCATCTCTCCAGTCCCTGAGGCAGTTTTAAAAGAAAATCCATTCGAAGTATATAACTCAGTAGTTTTTATGTGTTTACAAAGTTGTATAATTATCCCTATAATCAGACCGTCAACTCAGAAGAAACTGTACCTTGTAACTTCTAGAGATTCACTAGTCTCCTTGCTTAGGAAAGGGCCCTGCAGAGCTAAAACTGGCTTTGAATTCTGTCTGGATCCTCCTCTCTCTTCATCCTAAGGTGTTGGAATGGTAGTCATGTGCCTGTGCCCTCCACACACATCCCCTCCTCCCAACCTGTTTCCTGTCTGTATTCGCCTGCTGTGGGCATAAGATGAAATCTTCTCACAGGCATTTTTTCTTGACTAAAGTCTTTTTTTTTGCTTGGTTTTTCCAAGACAAGGTTTCTCTGTGTAGCCCTGGCTGTCCTGGAACTCACTCTGTAGACCAGGCTGGCCTCGAACTCAGAAATCAGCCTGCCTCTGCCTCCCAAGTGCTGGAATTAAAGGTGTGCATCACCATCGCCCGGCTGACTAAAGTCTTTTATGTAAATCTTTTTAAAAGTTGAAGTAAGGCCAGGTGTGATGACACAAACCTTTAATCCTAGTACCAAGGAGACCGGCAGGATATCCCTCCAAATGCCAGGATAGCCCATTCTGTAAGATAAATTCCAGCATAGCCTGGTCTGTAAGGTGAGCTCCAAGCCAACCAGGGCTACATAGTAAGACCCTGTCACCAAACACACAAAAGTAAGATAGCTTTCCTCTCACTGTTTTATAGTCGGGTTTCATTCTATAACTCATAATACCCTGGAACTCCTGGTTGCCCCGCCTTACCATCCTGAGCGCTAGATTACAAGCATGTACTATCAAGACTACAAAAATCACCGTTTAGAAGTAAAGTTTTTAAAGGGGTCGAGGGGAGGCTGGAGAGATGATTCAGCAGTTAAGACCTCTGGGTGTTCTTCCAGAGGTCTTGAGTTCAATTCCCAGCAACCACAATTATTTCCCAACCATTTCTATAATGGGATCTGATGCCCTCTTCTGGCATGTATAATTCCAACAGACAATAGGCAGGAGCAGGAGCTGCTACACAGTAAAGGCCTCTGTGTCTTCATAGCAAGTTCTAGACCACTGAGTGAGACAAAGTGGTCACAAAGACCAAAAAATAAAATAATGCAGATTTAATTCTTATAAGTATATAATGTGCAAAGATCAGAGCTATCAATTCTGGAACAGTTTATCCCCTTAGAGACTCTGGCTGGTAACTACCTCCCTCTTCCCATAGCAGCCTAGCCAAAGCAGCTAGCCTCTGGATCGGTTAGACTGGCCAGGGCAGTGGGTCTCAGCCTCCCTAATGTTGTGATCCTTTAATCCAGTTCCTCATGGTGTGTTGACACCACCAACCATAAAATTATTTTTGTTGCTACCTCATAACTGTAGTTTTGCTACTATTATGAATCATAATTTAAATATCTGTGTTTCTGATGATCTCAGGGAAATCCTTGTGAGTCATTTAATCTACCAAAAGGGTCCCGGCCCACAGGTTTCGAACCATTGCTCTAAAGGACTAAAGCAGAGTGGTACATTCCCTTTTCAGATTTCCAAATATATGCATGTGAACACGCATGCACACACATACACATACATACACTCAGGAACTTGTTATGTAGACCACGCTAGTAATGAACTCTTAAAGATAAGCCTGCCTCTGTCTATAGAATATTGGGATCAAAGGTGTGTGTCACCATGCCTGGCCCAAGCTGAGGGCGTGGTATTTTTAAATAGGACTGAAACCTGCAGACATGTCCAACCTTTTGATATTGCAACAAAACTCATGCTTCAGAACTATATAATCAAGTTGTGAAAAATGCAAAATGAATCTCACACTGTTTTAAATAAGTTTATTATCTTGTGTTGGGCCACACACATAGCTGTGCTGGAGCACAAGTGACCTTCAGGCCAACTCACTTAGTTGAGGAATAAAGGGAAGGAAGAGGAGGGAGTGAGAAAGAGGATATGTGGAGAGAGGGGTAGAGTAGTGTGCTCAAAGCATCATCTGTACTCAGATGAAATTGTCCTTATGGAAACCAGTGCCGTGCACAGGAAGTGAAACCACTGAAAAATTTAAGGATATACATAACTATTTAAAACAAAAACTTAAAAAAAGAAAGATTGCCATAGAAGCTGGGCACGGTTGTGATTCCAGCAGCTGGAAGGTTGAGGTGTGTTGGCAGTGAGCTCATGGACACCCTGTCTCAAAAGCAAAGCATAAGTCAAAGACCCGCTAGTCTGCCTTGTGAAGTCACCTGTAGCCCAGGCTGGCCTCCACCTGGTTTTATAGCCAAAGATGGCCTTGAACTCCTGATACTTTGTCCTGCTCTTGAGTACTTGGATTATAGGCCTACAACACGACACTAACATATCCTGAGCATAAGGGCCCTGAGCCACATCCCCAGATGCATCTGTGTAACACCTGTTATTATTTGTCTCTGATTCAGTCATCCGAGGGGATGTGAAGTACTTTAGTTGTGCACTTTCTTGAGGACCTGTGGAATACTTGTCCTGTGCTTAGTAGAGAAGTGTCCATCCAGATCCTATGCCTATTTTTTCAGTTCTGCCACTGCTAGGTGAGGTGGCACGTGCCTTTCATCTGAGCGGAGGTAGGCAGAGGCAGATGGATCTCTGTGAGTTTAAGGTTAGCCTAGTCTACCTCGAGAGTTCCAGGACAGCCAAGGGGGTACACAGTGAGACCTTATTTCAAAAATCAAAAGAAAACAAACAATAAACATCCAAGGAAGAACTGCACGCACGCGCGCGCACACACACCCACACACACACCCACACACCCACACACACACACACACACACGTTTGATTTTTCTTATAAACAGATATTTTTCTCTTTGGAGAAGGAGATTTTCTTTTTAAGATTTATTTATTTTATTTATATGACTACATTGTAGCTATCTTCAGCCATACCAGAAGAGGGCATCGGATCCCATTACAGATGGTTGTGAGCCACCATGTGGATGCTGGGAACTGAACTCAGGACCTCTGGAAGAGCAGTCAGTCCCCTTAACCGCTGAGTCATCTCTCCAGCCCCAAGAGATTTACTTATTATTGTTTTTGTTTGGTTTGTGGTTTTCAGGGTCTCATATGGTCAAGGCTGGCCTTGAATTGTTGATCCTTTTGCCTCAGGTTTTGTTCTGCCAGGCCTATTACTCTGCTGCAATTAGAGGCATGCACCACCACTCCCAGTCTCGAATCATACCCTTAGTATTGTAGTTTGTGGTGGTGGTGAACCAGCATGTGAATGCTGGGAATTAAATCCATATCCTTCACAAGAGCAACAAATACTCTTACCTGCTGAGTCATCTCTCCAGCCATTAAGTAAATTGATTCTCATGAACAATAGATAAGAATGAAAAATGAGGGAACTGGAGAGATGGCTCGGAGGTTAAGAGCACTGACTGCTCTTCCAGAGATCCTGGGTTCAATTCCCAGCAACCGTACAGTGACTCACATCCATCTATGATGAGATCTGGTGCTCTCTTCTGGTGTGCAGGCATACATAATACAGGCATACAGAATACTGTAAATAAATTAATCTTTTAAAAAAATGAATAAAAATGTGAACTTTGCCAGGTATGGGCAAGGCAGTGCACAAGTTTAATTCCAGCACTCAGGAGGCAGAGGCAGGCTAATCTCTGTGAGTTTGAGCCCAGCCTGGTGTAAAGGGGGAGTTCCATGGCATCAGGGCTACACAGAGAAACTCTCTCTGGAAAAGCAAAAGAAAGCAACAACAACCACCATCCCACCCCCCTACCCCCCAAAAAAGAAAATAAAAACCAAACAGCCCAACTCTGCTGTATAAGGTGACGCACACCTGTAATTCTAGCACTTGAGAAGCTGAGGCAGGAGGATTACCACCAGGTGGAGATTGCAAAGCCAGTACCAGGCCAGCCAGGATTACACAGTGAAGCTCTTAAAAATAACATCGGGGCTGTACAGATGGCTCGTCTTGAAGAGTACTCAGTGCTCGTGCAGGCCAGGCCTGTGTTCAAGTTCGGTTCCCAGTACCCCATGTCAGGCGGCTTAGGACTGAAATTCAAGTCCAGGGCACTGGGCATCTCTGACCACCTCAGGTACCTGCAGTCACTCACAAGTACCTACCCACAGGCAGACGCATAAACCTATTTAAAAACAAAAACAAAAACAAGCCTTCAAAAATTATAACAACAAAGCAAAAGCAAACCTTGTTAAACTCGTGAAGGTGATTTGTTTTCTAAGCTTTTTATTTGGGGTTCTTGTATGTCTTTTGTGAATTTTGAGTTGATGCTACATACCTAGTGTCAAGACCTTTTTTTTTTTTCCTCCTTCCTTTCTGCGTAGGAAAGTCCGATTCCCCGTTTTTTTTTTTTTTCCTCAAAGAGAAAGGATGAGATTACCAAGGGCTTCGGTCTCCTGTCCTTAGCTTTCGGGAGACATTTTCTTCCGGGGTTGGGGGGGTTGGGTGGGGGTGGGTGATAAAGAATCTGCTTGGGCATTCTCTACAGTACTACAACTCCCAGCAGACACCGCGCGGCCCGCCTTCCTGCCAAGGTGGGGGAAATCTGGGCTGCCGTTGGCTCTAAGGCGGAGCGCAGCCAGAGACTGGTGCCCAGACCCATTCCTCCTAAACTAGCCTCAATACTCTGACC
>JADRCD010174177.1:0-27500 GCA_019843815.1 Montemys delectorum | reverse complement strand
TGAACCATTCAAACATCTCATTGGAGTAGAATTGCTACTTCCACAACCTGACCCAGCCTCTCCTCTTCATTGTGGCACACAGAGCCAGGCCAAGCACCTGCTAGCAAGTCGATGCCTACAGACGGGGAGGTGAGATTAACCCCCTCTTCCCATTTCTGATACTTTCACTGGATATGTGATTCTCTTTCTCTCTAAAATTTTATTTATTTTTGGCATATGTGGTGTGTATGTGTGGGGCAGGAAGAACCTCCCATTCTGCTATTTTGGGGTGTGTGAAGCCAGAGGTTGACATTAGGTATCTTCCTCTACTTCTGTCTACTGTATTTTTTGAGACAGGGTCTTGCAGTGAACCTGGAGCACCGTAGTTTTGGCTAGACTGGCTGACCATTGGAACCTTGTGATTTGCCTGACTCTGACTCCTCCCTTACCCCAAATGCTTTGTTTAAAAATGTGTATTACTGCCGGGCAGTGGTGGCACACGCCTTTAATCCCAGCACTTGGGAGGCAGAGACAGGCGGATTTCTGAGGTCGAGGCCAGCCTGGTCTACAGAGTGAGTTCCAGGACAGCCAGGGCTACACAGAGAAACCCTGTCTTGAAAAAACAAAAAAACCAAACCAAACAAACAAACAAACAAAAAAATGTGTGTTACTTAGGCCTGGAGAGATGGCTCAGCAGTTAAAAGCACTCATTAGTCTTCCAGAGGTCCTGAGTTCAATTCCCATCAACCACACGGTGGTTCTCAACCATCTGCAATGGGATTTGGTGCCCTCTTCTGGTGTGTCTGAAGACAGCTACAATAAAAAAAAAAAATCTTTTTTTTTTTTTTTTTTTTTTTAAAGTGTATTGCTGCCCACTAGTGGTGGTGCTGGTGCTGGCGCACGCCTTTAATCCCAGTGCTTGGGAGACAGAGACAGCCTGATCTCTGAGTTGGAGGCCAGCCTGGTCTACTGGTCTACAGAGCGAGTTCAAGGATATCCAGGGCTACACAGAGAAACTCTGTCTTGAAAACCAAAAACGAAAAGGCAAACAACCAAACAAGCCAAAAAAAAAAAAAAAAAAAAAAAAAAATGTGTGTTTTGCTGTACTGGGTTTTTACAAAGGTACTGGGGCTCTAAACTCAGTTCAGTTCATCATGGTTACATAACAAGCACTTCTACAGCTAACCATGTCCCCAGCCCCCATTTTTCTCTAGTATGATTGCTTAACCCTGTGAATAAAGCATTGGCAAGACACAGGTCCCCATTATTAGTCTCCTGCCTTACAGCGGGACCTGAAGTGGGGTCCTCACTCAGACAGTAACCTCTTTTCTTTGAAATGTGGAAGTATCCTTCCCCATCCATCCTGAAATGGGATAAGATCTGTACTGAGCCAAGGTTGGAGCTCCCAGACCTTGCTCTCCACTTTGCACCTCAGAGCTCAGGCATCTCTCCATTAGCCACAAGAATATTCTCACTGGAACCTTTTTGGGGAGCCGGGGCCTTGGTGAAGCTCACAGGCTGACTGACTCTCCAGGGCAGAAGATGCTGCAGAGCATTACTTGGACCTGCTGGCAATGTTGCTGGGAGGCTCAGAGCCAAGGGTAGGTGTGCATCTAAGGTTCTGTGCCCTTAGGTGGGAGGGTTGGTTGGGGTCACCCCTGCCCCCTTACTTGGTCTCACTGAGGAACCAGTTCTCTCTTCCTGGTACTGGGGCCGTGGGTATGTTGACTCATGCAATTTCAAGACACTGTACCCTCCTCCCACCCCAGTTCTCCCCACCCGCCTCCTCCCTAGGTCCCTGTATGCCGGAGTTGTGTCTGGAGGCAGCAGCAGCGCTGATCCAGGCAGGCCGAGCCTCAGACGCTCTGACTGTGTGTGAGGAGCTGCTCAACCGTACCTCATCTCTGCTGCCCAAGACGGCCTCCTCGTGGGAAAATGCCAGAAAAAGAACCAAAGAACTGCCATATTGCCCAATCTGGGTCTCTGCCACCCACCTGCTTCAGGGCCAGGCCTGGTCACAACTAAAGGCTCAAAAAGAGGCACTCAGTGAATTTAGCCAGTGAGTCCAGGAAGACAAAGCATGGGGAAGTGCGGAGGATGTTTCCTGACTGGGACCTGGGTTGGTTTACTTTATTCTTAGAGACCACCTTAATTTCCGAGCTTGGTCCTTTATTCTTGTATTTATACCCCTCTTCAGGAGCCTTGAGCTGCTCTTTCGGACCCTGCCTGAGAACACAGAGCAAGGTGAGCTCATTTTTTTCTTTTTCTTTTCTTCTTCTTCTTTTTAACTGAGTCTCCTACACGCCGGGACGGCCTCAGGTTACTATTTTAAAAGATGGCCTTGAGCCCTCCTCCTCCTCCTCCCACCCAAGTGCTGACCACATAAGGGTTTGCCACCCTGCCTGGCTCTAATTTAGAATGTCAGTTTTTCTTAACTCCTGGAAAGTGTTGTGTGTGGGTTCCCTTTCCATTGTACCCCAGTTCATCAGACTGGGAGACGTAAGGGGACATTCTGGGCATATTAACACATGCCTTTAAATCCAATACTCCCAGCAGGGGGACCGCTGAGTTTGAGGCCATCCTGATTTATATAGTGAATTCTAAGTCAACCAGGGCTATGTGAGGTTTTTTTTTTTTTGGTTTTTCGAGACAGGGTTTCTCTGTGTAGCCCTGGCTGTCCTAGAACTCACTCTGTAGACCAGGCTGGCCTCGAATTCAGAAATCTACCTGCCTCTGCCTCCCAAGTGCTGGGATCAAAGGCGTGCGCCACCACTCCCGGCTGCTATGTGAGTTTTTTTGAGACCTTGTCTCAATAAATAAGTAAGTAAGCAAATAAATAAATAAATAAATAAATAGGGGAGGGCAAGAGGAGATTGGGGGCTGGGGGTTCAGTGACTGTGTCTGGGATGATGGGAAGACACTTGCTGACCTGGGTGGTGGTCTCTGGGGACAGGCTCCAACTGTGAGCAGAAGTGTAGGGCTGAAGTGGCACTGAAACAGCTTCGAGTGGCTGCTCTGCTTAGTCGTGGACTGGAATGGGTAGCCAGTGGCCAGGATGCCAAGGCCTTGAGTGACTTCCTCCTCAGTGTGCAGGTATGCCCAGGTATGTACACTTGAATGACATTGGCTATGTACAAGAGGTCCAAGTACAGGCTATGTACTTGGACAGAAGTGTAAAAATGGTATTCCCAGATAGGAGGAAGGGATAGGGTTGTACCATATATACCCAGGAGGTACCATGTGCACATATACAAACAAGCATGTATGCAAGGCTCGTGAGGGTTCCCTCCCCGGTCTCCCTACTGTCCTCAGACACAAAGGTCTGGACTATGTGGGAATGGCTTTTGTAGGAACAGGACCAGCTGAACACTCTGTACTAGGCAGGCAATGGCCTCTGGGTGAGGTTGGTTATAAATAATCTAGTTCTGGTTTCATATGTGTGTAGAGAAGAGACTTCCTCTCTTAGTCGGGTTTTTCTTTTAAAAATGATGCCTCAGGCCCTATCTGGTTGTAAGTCTTTGTACCTTGGGGTGGGGCTCTAGGCAATAGAGATGGTTCCTTTTACCTGCTTCAGACTCTGAAAAGATTGGATCGGAAGAATGAGGCCACTGCTTTCTGGCAGGAGGCCCAAAGTCAGCTGCCACAGGAAGACGCTGCCGGGTGAGCTGAGTGTTGCTGGCTTGGGCTGAGGGGGAGCTGGAGCTCTGTGCTTCAGAGACCTAGCTGAGGAACAGGAGGAGGGAGGGAGGAAGGGAAGGGTGTGAACTCTGCCCTCTACACTCTCAGCCATTATCATTCTTGTTTTTCAGGTCTCTTCCAGTGTATTTAGAAACCTGTTTGAGCTGGATCCATCCCCCTAACTGTGAAGCCTTCCTTGAGGAGTTCGGGACTTCGGTGTTGGAGTCTTGTGACCTTTAGCTTCCTTGTTTCCAGGAGCTTGAACTTTGGCCTCCTTGGGGAGGGTTTTGGATTTTTTTGTTTTGTTTTGTTTTGTTTGTTTTTTGTGGTTTTTTTTTTTTTTTTCCTTATCCTCTTTGGAGAATGGCTGGAACCGATTGTTTCTAAGTAACTCCTTGACTCTGAGGCTGGTCCTGTGAACCTTGATGTACTTACTAGCCAGTCTAGTTCTGGGACGGCCCCATGAGCAAATCACCGTCTGCTCGTGGCACTTTTCTTCCTTCCTCCTTCATTCTTCCCTCTCTCCCCTCCTCCCTTCCTGTTTTCCTTCCTTCCTTTCTCTCTTGTGTATAGAGTAAAATCTTCTATTTATGTCTTATCTGCTCACTACACATAGTCGAATGGGAAGGAAGGCTCACGGCAAGCTAAATGGATATTGGCTATTTAAGATGCCCTATTTCCAATATCCATCTTCTGTCTGCCTTCCCTGTCTCTCTAACTTCTCCCTTCCCTCCCACTGTCTTTTTAGTAGGTTAGATTCTGGGGACTAAACTGCAGTTCCTCACAGAAATCCCCACTCCCTGCCCTTTACCCGCCCCACCGTCTACCGTAAGAGCTTGAGGTATGAGTCTGAAGAAAAGGCTACATTAATCTTGGAAAGCAGTGGCTTAGTCCTTTTTAAGTTATTAAAATTTTAAATTGCATATTTTAAGTTTTGTGTGTATGTGTGTGTGTGTGTGTGTGTATGTGTGTGTGTGCACCCTTGGAGGGCAGAGGTGTTGAGCTATAGTTACAGGCTGTTGTGAATCACCTGACACGGGTATTAAGAGTCTCTAATCTGTGTTCTCTGGAAGAGCGATTATATGCTCTTAACCTGAGCTATCTCTCTAGCTATGTTATCTAAAAGCACAGCCAAAAGCCCCAGGAATCTGAGCTAGGTGACAGGTCTGGAGAATGATCTTGACAGGCCTCCTAAGGAAGAGTGGTACTTGATACTTAAGAAGGTGGGGATATGTGGTACCTGCCTTTAATCCCAGCACTTGGAAGGCAGAGGCAGGTGCTCTTACATAGTAAGTTCCAGGACAGCCAGGGCTATGTAGAGAGGTCCTGTCTCAAAAAAAAAAAAAAAAAAAAAAAAAAAAAAAAAATTAAAACAAAAATGGAGTTGGGGGTGGGAAGATGTTTCTCAGAGTAATTCCATCTCTAGAAACTTCTCTCAGGTCAGTCAGTGTGGGTAGAAGGTGAAGGGTGAATTGAGTCAGGATGCCACCCAGAGCCGGCCGACAGTCTTTTGACTATAATGAAAGCCAATTAATTGTCTTTTGGGGCACAAGGACCTTAAGTCACAGCACACGCACGGTTGATTTTCTTGCTCTTGGGCATTACTGCATTTCTGCGTGTTCCGCAGTTGTCCTTGACTTCTGTGAACCTCAGTGCTCTCCCTCCCTAGATAATATTTATACTCTATGGTAAGGAGTGTATATACTCCCAAGCCCTGAGAAATTGCAAGCCCTGGGTGATTACAAGAGAGTACAACGGCAATAGGGTGGATTAAGAGCTGGGATGTTGAATCAGAACTAGGGTCCAGAGAAGAGGGGGTAGGATGGACTAGGTTTTTGTTTTTCGTTTTTTTGTAGACGAGTCCAGCTGTGCAGCATTAGCTGGCTTCCAACTTTGAATCTGCCTTTAGCCCCTGGGTTACTGGGATCTGGGGTGTACACCTCCATACCCAGCTGTTCTTACTTGTTTTAAAATTCTATCTAATAAGTTTTGAGACAAGATCTCACTTTGTAGCTCTGGCTGGGCTGGCTGGTGACTTAAAAGTCACAGAGAGCAGTCTGTCTCTGAAGTGCTGACATGAAAAGCATGGACCACCACATTGCTTTTAAAATTTATTGAGATAGTGTTTGGGACTAGAATTATAGATATGTGCCTCTACGCCGACCTGGTTTTGTTTTTCAGAAAAGGTCTTGTATCCTGGGTTGATCTCCATCTAATAATAGTCCTCCTGCCTCAGCTTCCCAACTGCTAAAAGTACAGACCTAGCCCATCAACCACACCCTTCGTTGAAGCCAGTGAAGGATTTTAGTATGGTGGAGTAAGAGGATCCCTAGGGTAGGCGAGAAATGAACTATGTGGGCTATTATTACAACCCAACTAAACTAATAAGGGTTCAAGCCTTTGTGCGAGGTTCTTCCAGCTGCTTATAAACTAAGGAGCCAATCAATTGAAGCCAAGTAAGAGAGGCCTCATCGGAGGGATAAAGACTTGGTTTTACCAGAGGATCTGGCCTATTGCTTTTGTTGATTGGTCAAGACTCCCTATCGGTCGAGGAAGCGTAGTGCTGCGGCCAATTGACGTGGCGTTACTAGGCGTGTTGCAGCCTTGAGGCGGGGCTAGGCCACGAAGGAATTTTCTGATTGGTTATGGCCTGCGGGTTGCTGGGGAGAGGCACGGAGGGGCGGGCACGAGTCCCAAGGCAGGCGCTGATTGGTTGAGGGTAGAGCAGCTTTCCTTCCGATGATTCGGCTTTTCTCGGTTCAGTCTCGGCGAAGCGTTTGCTGCCGTCGTTTGATTAGTCGCTGCCTCCCTCGCGGATTAGGAGCTAGCGTCGCCCGCCCGCCCGCCCGCCCGCCGCCCCGGTGCCGCTGGGAGGAAGCGAGACGGAGGCTGCCTAAGGGTCTGTCACTGCTGCTGCTCCTCCGCCTGAGTTGAGTGACGCCCGGGCCTAGTCGGTCGCCTGCCTTTCTCTTAGCCGTTACCCTCAGGCCGTCTGAGCCGCCGACCGGGAGAGGCGCGCGCCATGGCCTCTGGAGCCGAGTAAGTGTACGCGCGCGCCCGCCGGTCCGCCCGCCGGCTGCGGGGGGCGCGCACCGTGGGACCCGCCGCGCTGGGTAGGCCCGGTCGGACCGCGTCGGAGAGTCTAGGCCGGGAGGGAGAGAGGGGAGGAGAGGCAAGAGGCGAGTGAGGGCCTCGGGCCGGGCTGTGCACCCGCGCGCCCCCTAGGTCGGGTCCGCGCCGGGCCTGGGTCGGAGCCTGGACAAGATGGTGCTGTGTCATGCAGGCCCCGACGGCCTGAGTGGCTCCCTCGGCACAGCGGCCCCGGCCTAACTAGGCCCTGGGGTCCATAGTCCCTGCGTGGAGACCTTTGGCGCTGGGACGCAGGTCGGCCATTTTCGCCGACTACACGCGGAAGACCCTGAGCCTGAGAAGGGAAAACACTGCAAGCCCGAGGCCCCGACTGGGCCCAGTGGGCGTGGACTTTGGGCCACGTGAAGGCCTCAGGAGCCCCGAGACTCAAGGGAAGGCCGGGCCGGGAGACCTGGGGGAAGCCCAGGCCGGCCTCGGTGGATCTGGGACGGTGTTGCCTGAAGTTGACATCTTTTGAACTACTTGTAGTGAGGGGCTGTTAGGGAGAGGGCAGGTCATGCCTTTCTCAAATGGCAGTTTTTCACCATGTTAGGCCTGTTGTAAACACCCGGAAGTTTTACCTAGGTTTTTTTGTTGTTGTTTCGCTTTGTGTTGTGTGATCGGAGGTAGCTAGAAAGAAGTTGTTTTTTTTCTTTTATATTAAGGTGCTGAAGTTAGAATCCAAGTTGTTTTTGTTTTTTGTATCTTAGCTTTGAGAGCTCGCAGGTTACAGTTGGCTTAACTCTTCAAAATAATCACATCTCTTTTACCCAAGCATCTACGTTGAGTCTGTGGACTCTTACGGCCCCACCTTCATCTTTCAGAAAGCATCAAATAAAACCTAGCCATCTCTATTTAGTTAGAAACAAGAGCTTCCCATACAAAAACAAAGCAAACCAAAAAACTATCAAGTCCATAGGAAACTATACAAATCCCGCTGTTTTGAGGCCATTATAGGTGTTTTGAGTGTTGTAGGTTTCATTTCCTTGGGATGAAGTATTCACTCAGTTGTTTGGTTAAAAGGACTATTAATTTTTTTAAATAGCTAGGGTGGGTGGTATTGTGTACATCTATAATCCCAGAACTTGAAAGAAAGTCAGAATAGCACCTTACTAGGCTAGCTACACTGGGCGTCTACATATTGAGCCCTTGCCTCAAAAGACAAAATACACTTTTAAAATACTCTTCAATTTTTTTTTGTTTATTTATTTATTTATTTATTTATTTTTTTTGAGACAGGGTTTCTTTGTGTAGCCATGGCTGTCGTGGAACTAACTCTGTAGACCAGGCTGGCCTTGAACTCAGAAATCCGCCTGCCTCTGCCTCCCAAGTGCTGGGATTAAAGGCGTGCACCACTGTCAGGCTGTTTGTTTAAGTTAAACATTTTTTGTTTGGTTTTTTGTTTTTGGAGACAGGGTTTCTCTGTGTAGCCCTGGCTGTCATGGAACTAACTCTGTAGACCAGACTGGCCTTGAACTCAGAAATCCACCTGCCTCTGCCTCCCAAGTGCTGGGATTAAAGGCGTGTGCCACCGCCGCCCGGCCTCTGCCTCTGCCTCCCAAGTGTTGAGACTTCCACTGCCTGTGTTTTTTTTTTTGATATTAGGCACTCATGCAGACCAAATTGACCTCAGATTCAGCCTTGTAGTCAAGGCTGTGTTTGAACTCCTAGTCTTGCTGCCACCACCTCCCATATAATGGGGCTACAGGAATGTCATAGTATGCCCCACTTTTAGATTTTTTTTAATTAGAATTTCTGAAATGTGGCATCATAGGCAGTTTCTACCTTTAGGCCATCTTGGTGGTTTTTACCTGAATTTCCAAGTTCCTTTTGTGGTCTTTGAGTTTAGGAAAGGCCCTGAGTCATTCAGATGATTGATTTCCCTAAAGAACATAGAGAGCTGTAGTTGCCCTCAGCTCTTTTGGAGGTTAGCAGCTCTAATGTCCACCGCTAGCTGGACAATGACAGGGCTTTCAGGGCCTACTACTCCTCTGTAGGGTCAGGGTCTGCACTGGTAGGCAGATTGGATGGAGGTTGTCCTAAAACGCTCTTTTGAGAATAAAATATAAAGTGATAACTTGAGGCACTCCTGTAAATCAAACAAGATGAGCAGCCTCTGGGGGAAGATATTGTCATAGATATGGAGCAGTAGAAAATTTAGTGGATTTACACACTTTTTTTTTTTTTTGAATCAACAAGAGCTAAGGAAAACTCCCATTACTCTATAAAGTAATGGTTAGAGATGTAACAACATAGCTGAGTGTGGGGTGCATGTCTGTGATCCTAATAGAGACAGAAGGATCACTGCAAGCTCAAGGTCATCTTGGTTTACATAGCCCGGCAGCTATATATAGCCAGACCCTTTTTAAAATAACAAAATGAGTGAGGGTAAGATATTTCCTGTGGCAGTGCTTTTTTGTTTGATTTTGCTGTCTCATCTCAGCTCCTGGAAGAACGCTTCGTAGACATCCATTTACTACTATTCTTGAAACAGTCTTGCTATGCAGCTCAGGCTGATTTGAAGCCTTTTGCCAATTACTGAGATAACAGGCATGGACCACACTACCCCTGGATTTCATTAGTTTGTTGAAGAAATAGTTTCTCCCCTTCATTTACTTTTTCCATTGTTTTACCTCTGTTTGAGTTAATAGTACTCATGCTTCTCAAGCCTTGAAAAGCATTTTTTTGCTTGGTTGGTTGGTTTGTTTCTTTTTGGCAAGCTAGGGTTTCTTACTATATCCCTGGCCTGGAACTCTGTAGACCAGTCTGTCTTCAAACTCTCAGATAGTTTGCCTGCCTCTGCCTCCCAAGTGCTAGGATTAAAGGCTTGTGTCACTGTGCCTGGTCAGAAGTAACTTTTAAAATGGAGAGTCCACTGAGTCTAGTAAGTGAAGGGTAGAAATGAGCTAGACATTGGTGCCAAAAGACATGGCTCAGTAGGTAAAGTAGGTAAAGGCTGCCAGACCTAAGTTCAATCCATTGAATAGTGGAAGGAGAGAGGAACTACCATACTATACATACATAAGTCAAACAGATAGACTGTCTAGTGAATAATACTAGCTTCTAGGAAATTGATAGAAAATTAGTTGCTTTAAGGAAACTCAGAAGGTCCTACCAGTCCCTCAGGAGTGACTGGCAGCTAGTGGTTTCTTGGATAAAGGGACACATTTCCTAAAGTCCTGTAGCCACAGGCTAAGTTGTTGATGTAAATAACCCCTCGTCATGTAAGCTCTTAAACTAACTGGATTACATACACAAAAGAAAGACTGGAGAGAGGGGGGCAGTGGGAGAGGGGCAAAGGAGGGCAGTGAGCTTAATATAAAGATGCATGCATGCATGATAATGTCAGTGAAACCCATCATGTGTGACTAATACATGGAAATAAACTTTAAAAAGCAACTTAGTCTCTTAAGTGATAAGAATTTAAATTTTACCATTTTTCAAAAAAAAAGCTCTTTTCTTCCTGAAGGTGAGTACACTGTAGCTATCTCCAAACACACCAGAAGAGGGCATCGGATCCCATTACAATGGTTGTGAGCCACCATGTGCTTGCTGGGAATTGAACTCTGGAAGAGCAGGCAGTGAGCTGGGCGGTGGTGGCACACGCCTTTAATCCCAGCACTTGGGAGGCAGAGACAGGCAGATTTCTGAGTTCCAAGGCAGCCTGGTCTGCAGAGTGAGTTCCAGGACAGCCAGGGCTACACAGAGAAACCCTATCTTGAAAAACAGAAAGAAAGAAAGGAAGGAAGGAAGAAAAAAAGGAAGGAAGGAAGGAAGAAAGAGAGAGAGAGCAGTAAGCGCTCTTAACCACTGAGCCGTCTCTCCAGCCCCCGTGTTCTTGTGATACTAGGAAGTGCTCTAGGTTCATCAGGTTTTTTTGGGGGGTAGATAGTGCTAAAAACTGTGTTGTTGTTCTGAGGCTTGCTCGGTTAAACATGGCCTCTTTGAACCTTGTCTGGCTTGTTTAATTCCCTTGGAAAACAGACAATAAGAGAACTTCAGGGCTGGAGAGATGGCTCAGTGGTTAAGAGCACTGGCTGCTCTTCCTGAGTTCAAATCCCAGCAACCACATGACGGCTCACAACCCTTAGTAAAGAGATCTGATGTCCCTCTTCTGGAGTGTCTGAAAACAGCTACAGTGTACTTACATATAATAAATAAATAAATCTTAAAAAAAATTAGAGAGAACTTCTTCAAAGCTCTGGAATTAATCATGATGACCATGTATGAGACATTATGAAAATATTTTACATTTTTTTGTCTCAAAATGTAAGAATGAATATTGAGATAGGTCTTATAGTCTTACAAATGAGGAATCCAAAGTCCAGCCAGGTTAACTAACTTGAGTGAGATCACAATTAAGTATTGCCAGAGTTGGAATTTAGACCTAATAGGTCTTGTTGTAGAACCCTGTTATGTAGAGTCTAAGAGTATATAAGACTAATTTTTTTTTTTTTTTTCGAGACAGGGTTTTTCTGTATAGCCTTGGCTGTCCTGGAAGCCTTGGCTATCCTGGAACTCACTCTGTAGACCAGGCTGGCCTCAAACTCAGAAATCTGTCTGTCTCCCAAGTGCTGGGATTAAAGATGTGTGCCACCATTGCCTGGCAAGACTAATTTGTTTTCTTGGTTGCTTTTGAGCCTTTACTTTGTTATATCTTTTAATATTCTTCGGCCAGTTTCCCTATGTTGGCATATGATCCCTTGGGGCCTAACAGATTGGAACAGCAGCACTCAAAAACACTAAGATGTGGAATGGGAATGAAATAAATGTTGGCTATATTCATCATGAGCTTATCTGGGGGCTGGTGAGATGGCTCAGCGAGTAAGAGCACCTACTGCTCTTCTGAAGGTCGTGAGTTCAAATCCCAGCAACCACATGGTGGCTCACAACCACCGGTAATGAAATCTGACAACTTCTTTTGTGTACTCATTTATAATAATAAATAATTCCTTAAAAAAAAAATAAGCTTATCTGGATTTTCTTTAGCTGCACTTTTAAGTTTTGTCTATCCATTCTTAGTGAATCTTAGAGATTGGTGGTATTCAGTATCTATTAGGTCTGACTTCATTCTTTCCTTCTAGTTCAAAAGGTGATGATTTATCAACAGCCATTCTCAAACAGAAGAACCGTCCCAATCGGTTAATTGTTGATGAAGCCATCAATGAAGATAACAGTGTGGTGTCCTTGTCCCAGGTAAGTTGGGTGTATAGTCCAGTCTTTACTGTACTTAACTAGAGAGATTTCCCACTTTCTTTTGTCATTTTTCTTGCAGTGATGGATAAAGTGGGGTTTATATGGAATTATAGCTTAGAGGATTCCTTCCTATCTAAAGTTCAGTGACCCAAAGTCCTTAACCTTTGTTTTTTCTTTCTTAGCCCAAGATGGATGAACTTCAATTGTTCCGAGGTGACACGGTGTTGCTAAAAGGAAAGAAAAGACGGGAAGCTGTATGTATTGTTCTTTCTGATGACACATGTTCTGATGAGAAGATTCGAATGAATAGAGTTGTTCGGAATAACCTCCGAGTTCGCCTCGGAGATGTCATCAGGTTTGTATGAAGGTGGGGGATAGATTCTTGACCTCTTAGAAATGAGACCAGATACAGTTTGCATCATAGACACCATCTCCCCTTGCATTACAACCAGGATGGAATCCTAGGCAGCTTCAAATGTAGGAAATCCACCTGGTCATGGGAAGACTAATGTTTCCAGGGCTATGGTAGGTTGCACTGCCTTTCTAGACTTGAGAATCAACCCTCTGCTTGGTCTGAGTACATTATTACTGTCTTCAGACACATCAAGAAGATGGCATCGGATCCCATTACGTCTTGTGTTGTGAGCCAACATATGGTTGCTGGGAATTGAACTCAGGACCTCTGGGAGAGAGCAACCAGTGCTCTTAACCACTGAGCCATCTCTCCAGCTTTCTTGGTACCTTTTATAATGTTTTTCCAACTGGGGAATATAATTCCTCATAACTGGGTTGGAGAGGTTGTATGAGGATATATAGCTACTAAATGACACACAGATATATCTACAGTATATCTACTGATCATAATGCAGTGACTGCTTAATAGCTTGTAATGGTGCTGAAATAAAGTGGGAATATGAATAGGAAGAAATTCTTTTAAAAATAAGTAAACCTGGGGCTGGAGAGATGGCTCAGCAGTTAAGAGCACTGACTGCTCTTCCAAAGATCCTAAGTTTAAATCCTAGCAACCACATGGTGGCTCACAACCATCTGTAATGAGATCTGACACTCTCTTCTGGTGTGTCTGAAGATAGCTACAGTGCACTTAGATATAATAATAAATTAATCTTAAAAAAAAAAAATTAAGTAAACCTAATCCTGGCTTGGTGGTACATACATTTAATTCCGACAGTTGGGAGACAGAGACAGGTGGGTCTATGACTTCAGGCTAACATGGTCTATATAGTGAAAAAAATGTATCTTTTTTGCTGTCTCCAAAAAGTAAAAAAGATAATAAACCTAGGGGACAGGAACATAGTTTATAACTTGATTAGGATTGCTGTGGTATAAGTGACTTTGGCTGTTGTACCCAGTTAGGTATGAGGCTTCCACAATCTTTAGTTACCTGGCCAGGACCAGTCAGTCAGTCAGTCAGTCTCTGAGTTCTTTTTAATGAAGTCTTACTATGTTGGTTTTTTTTTTTTTTTTTTTTTGGTTTTTCCAGACAGGGTTTCTCTGTGTAGCCCTGGCTGTCCTGGAGCTCACTCTGTAGACCAGGCTGGCCTTGAACTCAGAAATCCGCCTGCCTCTGCCTCCCAAGTGCTGGGATTAAAGGCGTGCTCCACCACTGCCCGGCGAAGTCTTACTATATTTTAAGTACTTTCTTCTTTAGACTGCTTAGCTTACTCATGGTGTTTTGACATTGTAGTTGAGATTATTATTTTTTGATTCAGTTGTAAAACCTTTCCCCCCTCCTCCTTGTAATACTGGGATATTAGTATCTGCTAGAAGACACATATAGAATAACACATACTAGAAGACACATATAGAATAACACATACCTATATTCCCAGTAATCTCAGTTCTTCAGAGAGACAGGAGATGGTTGATACTAGCTAGAAAGAATGATCATTGTTGAATATTCCATACTGAAGACTCCAATGGTAGGGGCTGTGCATATGTGGGGCTTCCAAATATTCTTAATTTTGGCTTAGTGGATGGGTATGCTTCTGTTACTTCATCATAAATGTGACCTGTCTTAGTTCTGCTTGGCTGTTCCTTTGCCTTCTCTCCCACCCTGCTTTCCTCCTCCTCTTCACCTAAGGCCATCCCTGCCTTTTCTCTTTCGCTTGCCATCAGCTGTCTGTGCCAGGCCCTTTCGGACACCCAGTGCTTGGGGCTGCAGTGTGGTTGGTAATGTGGAGTCTGCTTGTCATCCTCAGCATCCAGCCATGCCCTGATGTAAAGTATGGCAAACGTATCCACGTGCTACCCATCGATGACACAGTGGAAGGCATCACTGGCAATCTCTTTGAGGTATACCTTAAGCCGTACTTCCTGGAAGCTTATCGGCCCATCCGTAAAGGTGAGAGAAACTGAGTTTAAGAAGGATTGTTACTTGAGTAAACTTTGTAACAATTCCATGTTATTTTCATGTGTGAGTATGTATAGACATGACCTGCACACATTCAGTGTCTACTCTCTTACCCCCTTCAGTGCTCTAGGATAGTAAGCAGCTCTCATGCATCTCTGAAGGATAATGTGGTTGCTGCCAAGTTGAAAGTGTACAGCTCTCTCATTGTTGGTTGTAGTGAAGCTTGGGTTGTCTGTAACAGGAATGTAATACAGAGTTGAGAAGGAAGGCATAAGTCATAGCTACTGAGCTTTGTATCTTAGATGGTCAGTCTAGTGAAGACGGTTCACCTGGTCTTGTACTTAACACCTCTAACTGCACTTGTATTGCTTTGTGTTATAGGAGATATTTTTCTTGTCCGGGGTGGGATGCGTGCTGTGGAGTTCAAAGTTGTAGAGACAGATCCCAGCCCTTACTGTATTGTTGCTCCAGACACAGTGATCCACTGTGAGGGGGAGCCAATCAAGCGAGAGGTGAGTTACTCCCTAATCCCAGTTCACGGTTTTAGTTTGCTTTTTGTTTGTGGTCTGGGAATTGAACACAGGGCCTTGTGCATGTTAGGTAAGTATTCTGCCACTGAAATGCATCCTCATCTCCCAGATCATTACAGCTCAGGTAGTAGTCGTGCTGCATATCAAACTGAATACTTTTTGAGATTAGATGGCCTTAATGGAAGTAGAAAACCACCTAAGTATTTCTTTTTTTAAAAGATTTATTTATCTGATGTGTATGAGTACACTGTAGCTCTACAGATGACTGTGAGCCATCATGTGACTGCTGGGAATTGAACTCAGGAGAGCCCTGCTTGCTCTGGCATAATACACTGTAGCTGTCTTTAGACGCACCAGAAGAGGGCGTCAGATCTCATTACGGGTGTTTGTGAGCCACCATGTGGTTGCTGGGATTTGAACACAGGACCTTCGGGAGAGCAGTCAGTGCTCTTAACCACTGAGCCCTCTCGCCAGCTCTAAGTATTTCTTGGAAGAACCCAATTCCATGAATTTAAGATGAAGTCTAAACGATGTAAATGATTGGTGCTGAGTGTGGTGGAGGTGGAGGTGGGAATATTGTTACAAGTTTGAGTCTAGAATGATGGTCTATGAAGTGAGATCCTGTCTCAAAAATGTAAATGGACTGTGGCTTGGTGGTTAAGAGCACTGGCTACTCTTCAATTGAACCTGGGTTCAATTCCCAGCACTCACATGGCTATATTTGATCATGTTCACACCCCTTTTATTTTTAAGACAGGGTCTCACTATGTTGTTTTTTCTGGCCTGAAACTCACAGTGATCTGCTTGCTTCTGCCTCCCATAACGGAGTTAAAGACATGTGCCACTGTGTGCAAAATTGTACTGATCCCTGAGAAGTCTTGGGTAGTGTGGCTACGTGTGTGTCTGTACACCATGTCCATATCAGCTCCCCTGAGATCTGAGCGACACACAGTTGTGAGCTGTCATGTGGGTGCTGGGAGTTGAACCCAGTGCTCTTAACCCCTAAGCCCTCTCTCCAGTGGTAGCCCACTGAATTTATTTAGAATTGATCATGTGGGGAGGGAGAGGTTTTTGGACAGCTACAGTTTACCAGTGGCTATACCACTACTAAGGAGTATTCTGAATTTCAACTCCTCAGTGCCAGGCTATAGAACTCAGTCTGGAATGGGGGTCCCTAGTCTGTTTTTTCCAAATGGGAAACAATGGAGTTTGGGACTACTGCTGTGGTTTCTGGTCTCCTGTGTATCCAGTTTGCCACTGGTGTGCTGCATCCACTTGCCAGGCAGGAAGGGGGAGGCAGAGCCTGGGACAGGTGGAATCCAGTTTGATTCCGAATGAGTGCTGAGAGTACGGAGGGGCTGGAAGAGAGAAGCCCGGGGCATTTAGGGTTTGATATGAAGCACAGCCCCCACCTCCCCAAAGAGATCCTTGATTGAAGGGAAGGTCCTTGCTTGTCCAAACTGCTTTATTTAATGGCAAATGTGAATACCTTATTCAGGGTGAACTAGAGATTAAGTACTTTTTGAGGGAAACAGTACCAGGGCCTATGTAGGTAACTCATTAGCATAGCGAAGTTTATACCGTGTCCTCAGTGGGCTTCCAGAGCAGATAGTTAGCAGGGAGTTGGCTCCAGTTCTACTGTTCTCAGTTCTGAGTTTCGTGGGGTTTGGGCTCACTCAACCTACCAGTTTTTCTGTCTGCTTCCACTTGCCCCACGCCTCAGGGTAGGGTGGTGCCTTTATGAACCACTCTTCCACCTCCACTCCATTCAAGAGGAGATGTTGATGAGCCCAATCGTGTGTAGGTCAGCTTTAGTTTATTTAGGGATCACTTTTCAGTAAAACTATGAGAGCAGGATTTGGGTATTTTTACTTTGTTTTGTTTTCCTTTAACCTAGGTATTGCTGTATAAGCTGACTGGAACTCACTTTGTGCCTTAAGCTGGCCTCACATTCAGTCTTTCTGCCTCCTTCCAAGTACAGAATTTACAGGCATGTGCCTGGCTTAAGACATGATACCTGTAGGAGAGAATCTTCTCACACAGCATAGTTTTTTCCACACCAAATAGTGGGAGGATTTGGAGAAATTGTATTGTTGCTGACAATACTATTCCTGTGTTTTTTTTTCCTCTCTTTCTTTCTTTCTTTCTTTCTTTCTTTCTTTCTTTCGTACTCTTGTATATCAGGATGAAGAGGAGTCCTTGAATGAAGTAGGCTATGATGACATTGGTGGCTGTAGGAAGCAGCTAGCTCAGATAAAGGAGATGGTGGAGTTGCCATTGAGACATCCTGCACTCTTTAAGGCAATTGGTGTGAAGGTGAGTACCCTAAGGTCTGTGGGGGGTCTAAAGTGCTGCTTAATCAGTGTATAATCAGTGATGTGACTGCCACAGATGGCTTAAAGAGGCAGTCATAATCTTTGGGTTTATAGAAGTCTTTAAATTCATTAGAGCTATAGATTGTCATGTACACATACACATAGATAATATGCTTAAACAACCGTTCTTATCATAGATCTTATTAAAATTTTAACCATAATTCTGCCAATTTTTGTAGACTATTACTCAATAAAAGGAGATAATGGAGTATTAGGATCCTGAGTTAAACATTTGAGAATACTGTCTAGCATATATTTTTTGACCTTTTCTATGTAATAGAACACACTAAAGATGGAGTGACTATTTTGCCTAGTAAGCATACAAGTGGTTTTCAGTGTCTTGTGGCTACGGCTACAGACAACTTCCAAGAGGAGGGAAAAAAAAGACATGTCTTCATTCTCAGCACTCATGAGGCAGAGGCAGGTGCATCATTGAATTTGAGGCTTGCCAGCCAAATCTACAGAGAGAGTTCCAGGACAGCCAGGGTTACACAGAGAAGTCCTGTTTGTGTGTTATTTTAGGAGAGAAATCCTGTTTTGAAAAAAAAAAAAAAAAGACATTCTAGGGCTGAAGAGATGGCTCAGCAGTAAAGAGCACTGACTGCTCTTCCAGAGGTCCTGAGTTAAGTTCCCAGCAACCACATGGTGGCTCACAACCATCTGTAATGGGATCCGATGCCCTCTTCTGGTGTCTGAAGACAGCAACAGTGTACTCACAAATATAAAATAAATAAATCTTTAAAAGAAAAAAGACATTGTAACCTGAAAGCAAATCATCAAACAACAGTTCTCAACCTGTAAGTTATCACCATTGAAAATCACATATTTCTGGTGTCTTAGGAACTAAGACACCACGCAGTAGCAAAATTAGAGTTATGAAGTAGCAATGAAAATGATTGGGGGAATCCTAAGACATCAGAAATAGGTGTTTTCCAGTGATCATGACCCACAGATTTAGAACCACTGTCCTAGAAGGTTGTAAACAAATGAGAGAAGAGCTCTAACCCTGAAAAGCAGACTTTGCTTTAGTAAGTACCTTGCATCCTGCTTTGTCAGAAATTGCACCCTTGGCATAATAACTTCTTGTTCACTATCCTTCCAATTTTTAAAGTCCCCAGGTGTGACTTTTTAAAGGTTGTTCATAAGTAGTCTCTTATGCAAGTTGCATATATATATATCAGCTTTCTGGCATCACTTTTCTTTCAGTAACAGGAATGTATATGATTAGTTAGTGTTTATTTCTGAGGAGAGAGAGAGTGTGCGTGTGTGTGTGCGTGTGTGTGTGTGTGTGTTGGGCAGCAGAAGGGGGGGTGCAGAGGAGGTTCAGACAGAGTTTCTTCCCTATGTATCCCTAGCTATCCTGGAACTTAATATATAGACCAGGTTAGCCTCAAACTCAGAGACCTGCCTGGCTCTGCCTTAAGTGCTGGGATGAAGATGCAGACCATATCTGGCCTTGTTTTTCTTTGGTCACCATTGTAAATCATTCTGGCCTCAAGTATGCAGTCCTTCCTACCCTCCTCAGCTGGGTTTATAAACATGTCTCAAAGGCTTGTTTGTTCTTTATTTGATGTGTGTGGTCATGTGCACCACAGCTTTCAGTGTCTACAGAGACTAGAAGACATCAGATAGATCTAGAACAGGTGGAGTGACAGGTGGTTGTGAGCCACAGCCACAACCAATGGAAGAGTAGCCAGTGCTCTTAAATGCTGAGCCATCCCTCTAAACACCAGAGGCTTTTCTTAAAGGTATCAGTGCAGAGCCCTGATGCTCACACCTCACTAGAGCCCTCGTCAAGCTAGTTTAGAATGGGTGAGTTGGGGGAAGGTAAACTCCTGATCCTAACTGAACTTTGTTGTCCGTAGCCTCCTCGGGGAATCTTGCTGTATGGGCCTCCTGGGACTGGGAAAACTCTGATTGCCCGAGCAGTGGCAAATGAAACTGGAGCCTTCTTCTTTCTGATCAATGGTAAGAAATTTGGTCATCTTGTGTCTGACTAGATGCATTTCTGAGTTGGGCAACTTATGGAGACATCCATTTGCACCCACACCCTTCAGCACATTAAAAAATTATTTTATAATTTAAGATTATTTGTTCTTCATGTCTGTGTATGATGTATGTGCAGTGCCTGAGGAGGCCAGAAGAGGGCATCAGATCCCCTAGAAAACTAGAGTTACAGATTATCATGAACTACTATATAGGTGCTGGGGATTTTACCCTAGACCAAACAGTCAGTGCTCTTAGCCACTGAGTCTTCTCTCCAGCCTAACTTTAGCTATTTTTTTGTGTACATCTATGTTAATAGATGGCAGTATGCATGCCCATGTGTGGGATTCAGAGGATAATCTCACGTTCTTCAGGTGCATATCACTTTAGAGACAGGGTGTCATTGACCTAGAACTGTTCAGGTACATAGATGACGAACCAGACAGCTGCAGGCATCTGCCTGGCTCTCCAGTGCTGGGTTTACAAGTGTGGGCCGCCATGCCTGTTTTGTTTTATTTTGTTTTAACATAGATTTTTAGGGATCTAACTTGGGTATTCATGCATCTAAGGCAAACTCTTTAGGTCATGAGCTATCTCTATAGCTTCATTTAAACATTTTCTGATGAATGAGTATATTATGAGAGGATGAGTGATAAGGGGAAGGCTTTTTAGGAGTGGGATGAAAAGGGATGGGCATTGAGATATAGTCTCACTGTGTGGTATTATAGTAATTTTAAAAGTGGCAGTATTTCTCTGTCCCTGGCTGGCTCACAAATAAATGAAACTGAATCTAAGATTTATTTAATTAAGCTTTACCTCCCTGTACCTGGGAAGTCATTGATCTATTCTATTCTAAGCTCATCTGGATACTTCACAGCCAAAATCTCCGAGATGCTTGCATTTTACTATTGGTTGGTGCTCTGCGCTTCAGAGGTGTCTTCAGGACTACTTCCTCACTGCAATTTTCCTCTTTCCCTCATGCTCAAACTAGTGGAAGTCTCATCCTGTGTTCTCTTCTGCCCAGCCATTGGCTGGCTAGCTTTTATTGACAAGTCAGAATAAATGGGGAGCAATTATAATAAGCATTACAATGCCATGTCAGGATTGCAAAAAGATATGGGGGCAGAGAAATCTGCATTTGAATATTGCAAGGGTAATACTTTTTGTTTAAAAGATTTATTTATTTATCTTATGTATATGACTACACTGTAGCTATCTTCAGACACACCAGAAGAGGACATCAGATCCCATTACAGATGGCTGTGAGCCACCATGTGGTTGCTGGGGATTGAACTCAGGACCTCTGGAAGAGCAGTCAGTGCTCTTAACTGCTAAGCCATCTCTCCAGCCCCACAAGGATAATCTTTGTCCAGTACACAAAAGTATTTTGCCTACAATGTGGCCCTGGCAAGTTTTCTTGTAGCCCAGGTCTGTTTTCTTCCCTTGAGAAAGATTGTGAATAAGCTGAAGACATCTAGAGAAACAAGCCATAATGATAAATCAAGTTTGTTTGTTTGTTTGTTTTAGATAGGGTTTCTCTGTGTAGTTCTGGCTGTCCCAGAACTCACTCTGTAGGCCAGGCTGTTCTTGAACTCACAGAGATCACTTGCTTCTGCCTGTATAGTGCTGGGATGCATGTGCCACCATGCCTGGCTAAAAGTTTTTTTTTTATCTGAGACTATTTGGGGAATATGGGCTGAGAGATCATTGTCTTTAGAATGGCATTTAGGTATTAGGGGTCCATTTTTGTCGTCCCCACAGTTGGAACTGTGCTATCAGAAGTATGTGGAGTCCATTGGTCTGGCCTGGTAGCTCTTACACGATAATGGGGTCGGGGGAAAGGCCATTAGAGACAGAAATTACTACATTCTTACTCAGGACCTATATTTGGGCTAGGGGAAAAAAATAAAAGTTTCTTTAGGGATTGGGAGAGGACAGATTTTTGTCATTGTTTTAAAAAAAATTAACTTTTATTTATTGTGTGCTTGGGTTAGAGAGATGGCCCAGTGGTTAAGAGCACTGACTGCTCTTCCAGAGGTCCTGAGTTCAATTCCCAGCAACCACATGGTGGCTCACAACCATCTGTAATATGATCCGATGCGCTCTTCCAGTGTGTCTGAAGACAGCTACAGTGTACTCATATAAATAAAATAAATCTTAAAAAAGAATTTGTATTGTGTGCTTATACACATGTGAAAATCAGAGGACAACTTGGAGGAATTAGTTCCTTGTTTCTACTATGTTGGGTCCAGGGTTAAATGCAGGCCATCAGGCTTGGAAACAAGGACCCTGACCTGATTCAGCCATCTCACTCACCCTGTCATTGTCTATTCTGTGTCTCTTCAGGTCCTGAAATCATGAGCAAATTGGCTGGTGAGTCTGAGAGCAACCTTCGTAAAGCCTTTGAGGAAGCTGAAAAGAATGCTCCTGCTATCATCTTCATTGATGAGCTTGATGCCATTGCACCCAAAAGAGAGAAAGTAGGAACTTACCCAAGGGGATGGTGAGGACTCGAAAGGTCCTGACCTAGCTTTTGACCAGACATACTGTCTTCACAGACTCATGGGGAAGTGGAGCGTCGCATCGTGTCTCAGTTGTTGACCCTCATGGATGGCCTAAAGCAGAGAGCACATGTGATAGTCATGGCAGCAACCAATAGGCCCAACAGCATTGACCCAGCTCTGCGGAGGTTTGGTAAAGACCTTAGATTCTTTCCAACTTTTTTTGTTTTTCAAGACAGGGTTTCTCTCTGTAGCCCTGGCTGTCCTGAAACTATAAATACCAGGCCAACCTCAACCTCAAGAGATTCACCTGCCTCTACTTCTGAGTGCTTGGGATTAAAGGTGTGCGCTACCACAATGCAACCCAACCTGCTCTTACATGTTGGTATATTGTAGTTCTGCTGGGCTTGATTTCCTTATCTCACCTCTGTCTTTCATCTGAGTTACTTAATCTTCAGTTCTTTGCCATGATAGGGCCTAAGGTCATTTTTCCTTTCTATGTTCCCTCTAGGACACTCCCTCCACCTTCCTAGTGCTACAACCCTTTAATGTAGCTCCTCATGTTGTAGTGAGCTTCAGTCATACAGTTATTACTACTTCATAGCTGTGATTTTACTATCATTATAAATCGCAATGTAAAATATTTGTCATGCAGGGTATTTGCTTTATGACCCCCTTCAAAATGGTTCTTCCACCCCCAAAGGGGTCGCAATCCAGAGGTCGAGAACCACTGCTCTAGAGTATATTGTTTTGCCACGTACATTGCTTTGCCTAAGCCTGAAAGATTTCCAGGTCGTGAGGCATTAATGCTAACTCTAAGAGAGTTCTGGAATGGCTTCTGTGGACCAGAAACTATCCCTATTTTACATTCCTGTATTGTCCTATAGGTCGCT
Source organism: Montemys delectorum (assembly GCA_019843815.1). Taxonomy (NCBI): domain Eukaryota; kingdom Metazoa; phylum Chordata; class Mammalia; order Rodentia; family Muridae; genus Montemys; species Montemys delectorum. Next base: position 4,862 of record JADRCD010174177.1, on the reverse strand, counting down.
TTGACAGAGAGGTAGATATTGGAATCCCTGATGCTACAGGACGTTTGGAAATTCTTCAGATCCATACCAAGAACATGAAACTGGCAGATGATGTGGACTTGGAACAGGTGGAGTGGTGATGATGGCTGGCCAGAATTTAGGATAGTTCTCTTTTAGGAGGTTGCAAATTACAAACATAGCCTAAGAAAAGAGGCTTCATACAGTAATCCAGAACTTGGGGAGCATGGGCAGGAGGAGCCTGAGTTTAAGGCCTGCTGGGCTACACAGCAAGATCCAATCTTTTCATTTTTTTAGAGCTGGATGGAGATTGTCTTGATTTCAGGGCAGGAATATGCTTCTCAGTTGTTGGTGTGCTAGAGTGATTTCCAGCTCCCCAGTCTGACAGTAAAAAGGTCTTGAAGAGATAGTATATCTCTTCAAGGAAATAAGAGCCAGAGATATGAAGCATGAGATGGAGTCAGGATTCATGATAAGGCAGCTGGATCTTGAGGATGGTCAATATATCTTCTCTTTGCAGGTAGCCAATGAGACTCATGGTCATGTCGGTGCTGATTTGGCAGCCCTGTGTTCAGAGGCTGCTCTGCAGGCCATCCGGAAAAAGATGGACCTCATTGACCTAGAAGATGAGACCATTGACGCTGAGGTCATGAATTCGCTGGCAGTTACTATGGATGACTTCCGGGTAAGGACCATATACACTACCCCAAGTTAGGAACATGTATGTGTATTTTGTTGTGTGCTTCCCTCTCCCAAGTCTCATCCCCACCTTTTCAAACTTCCTTTTTAGTGGGCCTTGAGTCAAAGCAACCCATCAGCACTTCGGGAAACCGTGGTAGAGGTGCCGCAAGTAACCTGGGAAGACATTGGAGGCCTGGAGGATGTCAAACGTGAGCTTCAGGAATTGGTTCAGGTAGGCTAATTTGCTCTAGTACGGTGAGTCATTGCCTCCGTATGTAATCAACCTTTTAGGTCTCAGACTCATTTACTAAGAATTGTGTGTATAACTGTTTTCCAGTTTTAGGTAGTAAGGAGCTGTCTCAGGTTATATTGCAATGAAACATCATGACAAAATAGAAAGTTAGGGAGGAACGGGTTCCACGTTGCTGTTCGTCATAGAAGGAAATTGGAACAGAAACTCAAAACAGGGCAGGAGCTGATGCAAAGGCCATGGAGGGGTGCTATTTAAGGCCTTACTTCCCAAGCCTGCTTTCTTATAGAACCCAGAACCATCAGCCCAGGGGTGGGACCACCCACAACAGGTGGGGCCCTCCCCCATCAAAAACTAATTAAGAAAATGCCTTATAGCCAGATATAAGTTGATAAAAGACTAGCTAGCATGGAAGCCTATATGTAAAAATCTTGGATGTTAGAAGACATACCATAAAGATGCTGTGCTTCCAGTTAATATGATTTTATTTAAAATACGGGGGTTGCCCTTAAATTATCTTTGCTTTTCTTCTAGTATCCTGTGGAACATCCAGACAAATTCCTCAAATTTGGCATGACTCCTTCCAAAGGTGTTCTTTTCTACGGACCTCCTGGCTGTGGCAAAACCTTACTGGCCAAAGCCATTGCTAATGAATGCCAGGCTAACTTCATCTCCATTAAGGGTCCTGAGCTGCTTACCATGTGGTTTGGGGAATCTGAGGCCAATGTCCGGGAAATTTTTGACAAGGTGAGCTAGATGGTTGCTGATGTTCACATGTGTTGGGGCAAGGTGGAATAAGAGGCTATTTCTTGCCAGGTGTTAGTGGCGCACGCCTTTAATCCCAGCACTTGGGAGGCAGAGGCAGGGGATTTCTGAGTTCGAGGCCAGCCTGGTCTACAGAATGAGTTCCAGGACAGCCAGAGCTACACAGAGAGACCCTGTCTCGAAAGACCAAAAAAAAAGCGGGGTGGGGTGGGAAGAGGCTATTTTTCCAGAGTCAGAAACATTTTATTACTGGCAGCTCAATTGGGGCATTATTGTTTTCTTTCTGAAGTCTGAGAAATCTAGTTGTATTAGTATTTGAGATGGTCTCTTTCTTTCTCATAGGCACGACAAGCTGCCCCCTGTGTACTCTTCTTTGATGAGTTAGATTCAATTGCCAAGGCTCGTGGTGGTAATATTGGAGATGGTGGTGGAGCTGCTGACCGAGTCATCAATCAGATCCTGACAGAAATGGATGGCATGTCCACAAAAAAGAATGTGTTTATCATTGGAGCTACCAACCGGCCTGACATCATTGATCCTGCTATCCTAAGACCTGGCCGTCTTGATCAGCTCATTTATATCCCACTTCCTGATGAGAAGTCCCGTGTTGCCATCCTAAAAGCCAATCTGCGAAAGTCCCCAGTTGCCAAGGCAGGTGCAAAGTTGTCAGCCATAGGAACTTTTTTCTATGAAGCTGATGTGGAGTGGCAGAGGCAGAAGCAAATGTATTTAGAGTGGATAGCTCAGAGATCTCTGTGCTCTATGGGAGGAAGGCACAATGCTAACTACTCTTTTGCTTTCTTTAGGACGTGGATTTGGAGTTCCTGGCTAAGATGACTAATGGCTTTTCTGGAGCTGATCTAACAGAAATTTGCCAACGTGCTTGTAAACTGGCCATTCGTGAATCTATTGAGAGTGAGATTAGGCGAGAACGAGAGAGGCAGACAAATCCATCTGCTATGGTGAGTCAGTACTCTTTGTCCAAATGTGATAGTTGAGAGGCCCTTCTCCATGATCCAGAGTTGAGATTGGGGGTATTAGGAAGGTGCCTGATGTTAAATCAGGTTACCCAAGAAAATGAGTACTAAACAGCTAAGCAGGGTGTGATGGAACCTATTCTACCTCTCAGTGGTGGAAGCAAACCTGTGTAGAAAGAGATGGGTTGACTCTATGTTCAATTTAAACCTGATACCTTAAGGGGAATGAAAGTATGATTGTGTAACAAATGGAACAGGATTTCATTTTTATTCTATTATGTGTGCACTGGTGTTTGCCTATGTGTATGTATGTGTGAAAGTGTTAGATCCCCTGGAGCTAGAATTAAAGGCAATTGTGAGCTGCCATGTGGGTGCTGGGAATTGAGTCTGGATTCTCTGGAAGAGCAGCTCATTGCTCTTAACTGCTGAGCTTTCTCCCTAGTCCCCTGAAACAGGATTTTTAGAACTTAAAGAGTCTAGGTGTTTTTGTCCTGGTGGGAAAGGGAATTCATGGGTTCCAAAAAATGGAAAATGTGTGTATAAGAATGTAAAAACTACAAAATTTATAATCTAACTTGTTTTCTACTGTAGTTCCACTCTGTTTTGGAAGTTAGTGAATTAATAAAGAAATGAGCAAGGGGCTTTCTTTATCTTTTGGAGGGAGAGTCTATGTGACATTACTCTTTCCTCTAAGAAGTTCCTTAAAACAATTGATGGTAGGAGTTAGTCTCATAAATCGTAGTAGTTGGAGTTAATTCTCAATAAAAGAGTAGCTTTAAATATTTTAAATTTTAAAGAGAGCTTTGAATAAAGGAATAAGAGGCCAAATAACTTCTAGTAGGGTTGTTTTATTAAGATGGTAGTCTTACAGTTATACACCCTTTTTAGCTACCAATTTTCTTGTTTCTCACATAGCTGTCTAAATTCATTAACTGCAATAACAGAATACAAAAATGTTCCTTTCGACCACTTTAATCAGTATCTTTTCCCTTTCCTAAGATCCTGCCAACCACTGATAAGAATTCTGTCTGTATTGTTTTCCCATTTATAGGATGCACTTGCACATTTATTTTTAGGTAGAGCAGTGGTCTACTTTTAGGAAGTTTGGCCTGGTACCTGATTTAGCTTGGATTGGAGAGTCACAGATCAGTAATGTCCTGCAGTAATGGAGCGTAGGAAGGCAGGGGGTTGAGTGCAAACTGGATTCTAACTAGCATGGTGGTCTGTGCTTACCAATTTTATAGGAAGTAGAAGAGGATGATCCAGTGCCTGAGATCCGCAGAGATCACTTTGAGGAAGCCATGCGTTTTGCCCGACGTTCTGTCAGTGATAATGACATTCGGAAATATGAAATGTTTGCCCAGACCCTGCAGCAAAGTCGAGGTTTTGGCAGCTTCAGGTAATCTTGGTACAATGGGTAGTTCCTAAGTTGCTTGGGGGGACTTTGAGAAACAGTGGTGGGAGTTGTAAGGAGGCTACAGCAGTAGTGGGAAAAGACTTGTACAGGCCCTATCCAAATCCTCTTTTCTTTTTTTCTTTTGGCTTTTTTTCTTGTATATACAGATTCCCTTCAGGGAACCAGGGTGGAGCTGGCCCCAGCCAGGGCAGTGGAGGTGGCACAGGTGGCAGTGTGTACACAGAAGACAATGATGATGACCTGTATGGCTAAGTGTGATGTGCCAGCATGCAGCGAGCTGGCCTGGCTGGACCTTGTTCCCTGGGGGTGGGGGCGCTTGCCCAAGAGGGACCAGGGGTGCGCCCATGGCCTGTTCCATTCCTCAGTCTGAACAGTTCAGCCCCAGTCAGACTCTGGACAGGGGTTTTCTGTTGCAAAAAAATTACAAAAGCGATAAAATAAAAGTGATTTTCATTTGGGAGGTGAAGAGTGAATTACCAGCAAGGAATTGGGCCTTGGCCCACACCATTTCTGTTGTAGTTTGGGGTGGTGCAGGTAACCTGTGTGGTGTGAACCGAGGCACTGCTCCCACCATCACCACAGTAAAGCATCTATACTCAATGCTGTCCAAGCCCTCCCTTACCCCTAGCCAACCTGGGTAGGTGGACGAGGGGCCTCAGTTTGCTGGGTGTTTATATAGAAAGTAGGTTGATTTTTATTTTACATGCTTTTGAGTTACTGTTGGAAGACTAATCATAAGCAGTTTCTAAACCAAAAAAAAAAAAAAAAAAAAAAA